>PVIH01004038.1:0-90311 GCA_004025045.1 Sigmodon hispidus | reverse complement strand
TTTCTACACGTTGACGCACTGCCCAGCCTTGCACCGTTGGCGATCAGAGCAAAGTACTCAGAAACTTTGACTCAGTTACCAAGACACCGAGCACCCACAACATTCGCGGGGGTGTGGATGGGTGTCTGTCAGGGCCCACGCGGTCAACTTTGAAGCAGGGCATTTCTTGCAGGTAGAGATCTGCCCAAAAAACAGTCTATCCCAGACAGTAAAAACCACAAGCATCGCCAGCAGGAACGGAGCAAAGTGCGCGGGGCGGAGGAAGGGGAAGAGCCAGGAAAGGACACGGGATCAAGTGGGTGAGAAAATAACCCTGTCCACACGCCCCCCGGACCCGGGGCTGCACCGGGCAGCCGGCGGCGGGGGCGGCGGCAATGTCAGGAGGGCACCGTGCGAGCGGCGGCCGCCCAAGCCACCACCCCGCCCCAGGTGAGGGGCGCCAACCCCGCCTCCAGCCCGGCGGCCCCGCCGCAGCCACCCGGAGAACCGGGGGTGTCCCGGAGGCTGAGCCCGCCGGATGCCTTCCGCCCTGGTTCTCCAGCATCCCGGTCCAGGGCCGGGCCTCGTACCCGGACCTTCCCTAGACCGGCCCGGAACCCCCAGACCCACCGGACCGCGGCTCCCGGCCGTCAGGCCCCTCGAAGGCCGCCTTCACCTCACCTCACGTCTCCTCGGCCGCTGCCGGAACAACAACTCTGTCCGATGTCCGAGTCTCCCCCGCCGCCCAGAGCTCTGCGGCCGGGCCCGTCCCGTTCACTCCGCCGCCGCCGCCGAAGCCCAGGGAGGGCGGAGGGAGCTGGTTGAGGAGGGGAGAGGACCGCCCGGCAGGAAGAGGCGAGGGAGGGAGGGAGGGAGGGAGGGAGGGAGGGAGGAGGCGGGCGGGCGGGAGCGCGCGCGCCCGTTTCCCTCGGCGCGGCGTGCGCGCTCCCGAGGGCGGAGGCTCCGGCGGCGGCGGCGGCGCGCACGCGCGTACACAGAGCCCCGCGTGACCCCGCTTGGCTCCTGGAGCGCTCAGAGGCGCGCGAGGCCCCTCCTGCAGGCGTGCTGGCGCCTGCCAATCAGCAGCACAGGGTTCTAAGATGATCATCTCCTTTTGAGGAGACTCTTTTCTTATAAACCTGTTTTTACGTACTTCCATTCTGTGCAGCCAGGAGTCACCTCGGAGGACTAACTTTTCCCCAGGATCATAACTTTGTAGGTGTCTCTGTGCTCCGGAGCATCCCCCTTGATGGGTTCCTCCAGACTCAGATGAGCACACAGGAAAGCTCTGAACGCTTGTGAAGACAACAGGGTCTCATCTTTTATCCTTTTGGAAAATAGATTTTGGAGGACAGATAAGCTAGAGAAATATCTATTTTCTGCCATAAATGTTGCTGATCTTTGAACTGTGGATACTTCCTTTCTAGATCAAGCAGAATTTTTCCTCAGGTTTATGGCACCTATGTATGTAACTATGTTTGTAATCTGTGAAATTTTTTTAGAGATTCCAGAAAGACCTGCGTCATTCATTTCTGTGTCTTTCACGAGAACTCCTTCCTGGCTTATAGGAAGGATTCAGTAAATGTTACTGTTTGAATTAAATGTATCAAGCGATTTGAGCTCTACAGTGGCTATTTGAGTTGAAAATTCTCTTTTGTTATACTTCAATCACCTTGTTCTTATTGCCCACCCAGATCCAAAAGCTACTCTGAGAAATGTCACATTTGTCAAAGGGCTTTCAAACCCAAGTTTCTTTTCTCGTTTTTCTAAATGTTAATGCCTACAGAGGCTGGGTCATAGCAATAGTGTTCCAACTAATTTGGGTTTTCCCTCCCTATTGGGTCCTTTCCAGAAGGTATTTTTGTTAAGCTCTGTATCCTGAGAGCCTTCCTAACCTTGAACCTGACTCAATGAATGTTTTAAATTTTGACAGCTAATAAAATTAGTATTTAAATAACACAAATCCTCTGTGGATTTCCAAGCTTTGGGAGTCTCTTTGTAAATGTGTAAGAAGTAGATACTGAGCCAGGCTCCAGCTGTCTCCTTTCTGATATCTTCTAAATGGACAATGAATGCTGGTGTTCAGCTCTTTTCTCTTTTCTAATCAGCCTAAGACCCCAAAGAAGAGTTCACGGTTAAAGTCCTTCACTTTAGTTAACCTAATCTAGATCATCCCTCACAGGAACACCCAGAGTCTTGTCTCCCAGATAATTCTGTATCCTGTCAAACTAACAAGGTTAGCCACTGAAGAAGGCCAGGCATATCTTATGTTTGGAGGAGAATGAAAAGAAGTCTTTCTCGGTCTGGCTGCTGTGATGGGTGTATATGATTACTGAAACTACTCTGCTACCGTGAAGGAAGCTGGCCTGAAGCAAAGCTGACACATTGTGAAAGAGTTCACACTGAGCCTAAAGTTTTCTTCTACACTTAGTCATTTCTCTGAGTTAAGATGTATCTTAACTACTTAAAATTTTTTAAATGAGTTTGGCTTTTTATTGTTTGCAGTCAAGGCTAAATGTTTCAAAACATATTATGGAAGGAAGAGTCGTGTATTATATGACTCTGTCGAGGGTATTTTTTTCAATGGAATGAGTATACTGCATTTGATAAGAGGGTTCTCATAGGAACTTGTCTACTCACCAAACCCTTCCCAGATCAGAATGCCTGAGAACATATCACTGCAGTTTTAAAAAGGCTTTTATTTAAGTTATGTGCTCTATATAAATCAACTTGCTCTAATAAAATTGTTTCATGACTAACCAGTAACCATGTATATGAGTTTAATATGTGAGGTTTTTTTATATTTTTGTTTTGGGGTGTGTGTGTGTGTGTGTGTGTGTGTGTGTGTGTGTGTGTGTGTGTGTGTGTTGTGTGCTTATGTGTACACTCAGAAGCCAAAAGGAGATGCTGAGTACCTTCTCCTGCTACTCCCTATCTTATTTTCTTGAGACAGAGCTTCTTACTCAACCTACAGCTCTTGGCTAGGCTGGCAGCCAGCTAGCTCCAGCAAACCTTCTATCTGACCAGCACCGGGATTACAGGCATGCTTGGCCACACCTGAATTTTTCATTTTGTTGCTTTTTTTTTAATATACTGGAAAGATTATAAAATGGCACTGGTGAGTCAGGCAGTGATGGTTTATGCCTTTAATCCCAGCAGAGATAGATGAATCTCTGAGTTCAAAGCCAGCCTGGTCTACAGAGTGAGTTCCAGGAAAACCAGGGCTACACAGAAAAATCCTGTCTCAAAACACAAAAAGAAAAAGAAAAATGACCCGAAGAAAGGAGAGGTAACAAAGGATACAGTATAGAAAGAAAAACTTTTCTCCTTCCATTTTATTTAAAGCTAAAAATTTTTTAAAATCTAGCCAAATCATACTAAGTCTATATTAAAGGTATCCTTTAAGACTGAATAAGAATACATGCAACCAGCCAGTCATGGTGACTCCTGCCTATAATCCTAGTACTTGGGAAGCAGAGGCAGGAAGATCACTACCAAGTGAGTTCCAGGACAGCTTGGGCTGCAGTGTGAGAGCCTGTCTCAGAAAAAGAAGAGGAAGAGGAAGTGAAGGAGAAAGACACTGACCACCACTATCAACAATGACCACCACAACTTGGGTCAAGCAATGTGTTTATGGGAAATGGAAAATGTTCTCAATCATTAGAGAGACAGGCAGATTGCAAATGTCTCTTGAATAACAGCTGTCTTACTACTTACATAACTTATTAAGAAATAAAAATGACACTTACTAGTACCTGGTAGAGATGCCTGAAATTCATTTCACTATCAGACTCCTTTTCTTTGTCCAGAGCAGTGACCCTATTTAGTGAATAACAAACTACCTTGGGAGAAAGGGGGTGGGGAGGGAGAGTGTGTGTCAACTCAGCTCCTAAGAGATAGTCAGCCTCTGAGATAGTGCCCAGGGCTTCTTTTGTAACATAAAAAATGTTTCAGTATCTAAAAAAGAGAGAAAATAGTGTGATTAATGTTGCAGAGTATTTGTACACTGTGTGAGGATGTGTTCTGTGATTGGTGTAATTAAAAAAAAAAACTGAACAGCCGATAGCTAGGCAGAAGAGATGGACAGGACTTCCTGGCAGACAGAGGAAAGAGAGATGCCATCAAGACTTGGAACAAATTGAACACACAGAATGGAAGAGAGGTAAAAGCTATGTAGTAGAATGTAGATTAATAAAATTATGGGCTGAGTTATAAGAACTAGTGGGCAAGCCTAAACTAATGGCCAAGCTTTTATAATAAAACTGTCATTATTTGCAGGCTGAAGGACCCAAAGAGAAAGCATACTACAGATAAGCGCCCTTGTGCCCGTTAATCACCTTGAACAATTACCAAAATACAGCTAATCTTTCCATCCTCCACACAAATTTCATTGGCAAACATTTTTCTGTCTAGCTCTAAAAAGCTAAGGAATCTCTTATTGCCATCAATAAAACTTATAATTTGCAAGATAGATAAGCAAGTTCCTTCCAAAAAAATCAATTGTATTATACATAGATAAGTAGGAAGGAGGAGATATTAGGTTTACTTGGATATTAATTTTGCTTTTTATTTTTTTCATTTATTTTAGCAAGTTTATAACATAAAATAGACATACAATTAGCTATATATATTTTTAATGCTAAGCGGCAAATTTGGACATATATACACATCTGAAAACATCACCACAATCAAGACAATGAAATAGCTACCATCCAAAGAAGATATTCAGGTCCATCCTGCCTCATCTCTCACATCCTCAGGCAGCCATTGATTGGCTGTTACTGTAGAATAGTTTGCATTTAATGCTTTTTAGGGCTGGGGATCTAGCACAGTTATTAGAGCATTTGCCTAGCATGCACAAATCCCTTGCATGCACAGCACCACATAAACCAGGTGTAGTAGCTCACACCAACATACCGAACGCGTGGATGGTTTTCAAAGCTAGAGGATCAGATGATGTAAGAAATTCAAGACCATCCTCGGCTACATAGAGAGTTTGAAATCACCCTGGAATGAACCCTACCTCAAAAATAAGAAAAATTTTTATTTCTTTTTGTTGCTTTTTCTACTCATAATGATTTGCTTATTGTAATTTAAAAATATATCCATGTTGCTGTTATGTATTGCCTTTTAAACTCTCAATCTCACAGCATGGGAGAGATTCAAGTGAGCCATTGAGATTTAGCATCTGTCCAAATTCCCTGTCATATCTGCTTCCGTTTTCTCTTATCTAGAATGTGAAAAAAAAGTCTTTTTTTTTTCTCAAGTTTGGAAAGATATTTTTTCAATTTTTTTTGGTGGGGGATGGGGGGAAGGTTTGGTATTTTTCTGAGACAGGGTTTCTCTGTGTAGCCATGGCTGTCCTGGAACTCACTCTGTAGACTAGGATATCCTCACACTCAGAGATCCACCTGCCTCTGCCTTCCAAGCGCTGGTATTAAAGGTAAGTGCCATCACTGCCAGGCTCTTCAGTTTTTAAAGTATCCTGCATTTACCTAATTTTGGGAAAGCATAGGGTCTTCTCTTGTGAGCCTAGTTTAGCATATGTATCTGACTTAGATTCATTTTTAACAATACTAAAGGAATTCTATTGAAAAGAAGTATTTTTAACAAATAAATATAATAAGAAAAAATAAAAACCATCACATCGTCGTTGGGCAAGGTAAACCAATAGCAGGACAAGAGTCCCAAGAGAAGGCTCAAGAGTCAGAAACCCATTCACACACACATTCAAGAGTCCCAATAAAATTACTAAGCTGAAAGCTATAATGTATATGCAGAAGACCTGATACAGAACCATGTGGGTCCAGTGCGTACTGCTTCAGTCTCTGTAAGTTCATACAGTTTTGCTTCGTTGGTGTAGAGAGCCTTGTTCACCTGGTGTCCTACATTCACTCTCACTCTCACACTCTTCCTACGTCCTCTTCCATCGGGTTCCCTGAGCTATGAGGGGAGGGGTTTGATGGAGCTGAGCATTCAAAGGTCTCTTTCTCTGTGTGATATCTGGCTGTGGGTGTCTGTATTTGTTACCATCTGCCGCAGGAGGAAGCTTCTATGATGGTGGCTGAGGAAGGAACTGATCTATAAGTAAAGCACGATGTCATTAGAGGTCATTTTATCAGTACTTTTTTTCCTTTTAAGACCAGTATTATTTGTTTTTGCCCTAGGTCCCTAGCCTATCTAGTCTCAGATTCTTAATCACCCAAGCTGTGCTGAATATGGGTCCCATCTCGTGGAGTGGGCCTTAAGCCAAATCAAACGTTGGTTGGTTTCTCCCACAAGTTTTGTGCCACCATTGCACTAGCATATTTTGCAAGTAGGACAGCATTGTAAGATCAAAGGGTTTGTGGCTGGATTGGTGCTTACATTTCTCTTTTGTTAGTCTGGGTAGTCTGCAGGGTACCTTTTTATACAAAAAAACATTAGAATGTAGGACTGAAGGGGACACAGGGTTAAGGAAGGAAATGTGGGAGAGATCTGAGGGGCAATGAAAACCTAGTGCAGGGCTAGAGAGATGGCTCAGAAGTTAAGAACATTGACTGTTCTTCGAGAGGACCTGAGTTCAATTCCCAGCAACCACATGGTGGTTCACAACCATCTACAATGACACCTGGTATCCTCTTCTGTACACAATATACATAATAAATTAATAAATCTTAAAAAAAAAAAGAAAAAGAAAACCTAGAGCAATAGAAACTTCCTAAAATACATTAAGGTGATCCTCATGACGCTTCCAGATAACAAGAGAGATGTAGGTCCAACTGGTCATCTCTTGTCACCAAACGAAGCTTCTAGTACCAGGACTGGGTTACAGCCAACTGAATTGTCAGCCAAACAAATCCTCAGACAACCCAGACTGTTCCCAAGACATAGGTTGCTTCTCAAACTGACAGCAAGGCCCCGTTGCTGAAGACAATACCCACACAACTCTTTGAAAGTGGAGAGGTTGAGCTGGTGCCTACAATAGAAAGAAATCTTTTAAAGCATTTTTCTTAGTTAGCATACTAAATAATGGGTTCCATTATGGCATCCGTACTTTGTTGATCCTCCCTGAGACCCCGTTGCTTCTTTCCCTGCCAGCTAAAGGGGAAGAAGAGCAGAGTCAGGAAGAGGCTGCAAGCTGCCCAGAGAGTGCGATGTAAAAGTACAGGTAAGCCACGAGCCGTATGGAAAGACAAAGATCAACAGAAATGGGTTAAGATGAAAGAGCTAATTAGCAATAAGCCTGAGCCAGAGGCCAAACAGTCTGCAATTAATATAAGCATCTGAGTCATTTTGGGGGGCTAATCAGCTGCAGGAGGGTCCGGACCTTGTAGCTAAATGGGCTAGAAACTTCTTACTACAGCTTTCTTCTGGTCTCTCCCCAACAATAGACTCTAATCTGCTTTCATGTTAGTTAAATTGTATTACTCTTTCCCCTTCTTCCTTAAGAGCTCTTCCTTTGCATGTTCTGCTTGGCTTCATCAAAGCAGTAAAGGGATGGAGAAGGCATAAACACCCAGAGATGGACAGGGAAACACTAGAATGGGGTGGTCTGGGCTCTCTAATGAAAAAGCTTCAGCCCTCCCCATTCCCCCCATTATCATATACAGTTAAAGGCTTATGTTTACTATACACAGCTAACCAAAAATTTAGCTAATGTCATTAGGACTAGTCTCTGTATGGGAGCATCCTTCAGGCTGTTAACATCTGAGAGAAAAAAAAATCTACAATGGGCATTTTATATACACACTGTTGGCCTTCACACTTGGACTCAAGAAAGGCTTTGCCATCCCTCTGAGTTTCTCTGGGGAAGGCTTTGCCACTTCTATTGGAGACAAGGTATTTCGATCCTTAACAAGACCATGTCAACAATACACATAATCTCAGCACTTCATTTACTCCATACAGTGACCTTGCTAGATTTATGACCTATAACAGAACACACACATAAATGCTCACATAAAAAAAAATTAAAGACTAGAATTTATATATGAAAAAAAACATGCAGTATTTGTCTCTTAAGTTTGGGTTACTTCACTTATAGATTTCCAGTTTTGTCCACTTTGCTGCAAATGTCATAATTTCATTTTTCTTTACAGCTCAATTAAATTCCTCTGTGTGTGTGTGTGTGTGTGTGTGTGTGTGTGTGTGTGTGTGTAACACATTTTATCCACTCCTGGTTGTATTTCTTGCCTATTTTGAATAGCGTATAGCTATGGATGTGCAGTATGTCTGTAGTAGAACTTAGAATCCTTTGGCTAACTGCCCAGGAGTGACATAGCTTGGGTCATATGGTCGTTTTATTTTTAGTTTGTTTTTTTTTTAAAAAAAAAAAAAAAAAAGAAACCTCCATACCGATTTCCATTGTGGCTACATCAGTTTACACTCCCACCAGCAATGAATATGGAACAGCTCTCTGTTTCATTGTGAGAAGACGCTCTACAGTCACAGAAGTGGTCTGTGTCTGTGTGGATGTGGCGTCAGCCATTTCAGCAGGGTAATTCCTCACTGGTGGTTTCACCACATCAGTTTCTCCAAACACTGCCTTGGCAGTAAAATCTAAAATCCCTTGAAGTGTTTGCAACAGACCTCGTAAATTCTAGGGTTTGGACATTTAAAAATAGATCTATTCCTTAAGTACATATGTTTTGAAGAAAAGTAACTTCAAAAATTACAAATGTTCTTACAGTTAAAAAAAAAAAAATGACCACTTTCCTCTTCTACTTCTAGGAAATCTGCCTCCTCCCTATTCCTCTCTGGCCTTTCTCCAAGATGCTTCTTAAATCTTTCATGTTTACCACATTAAAAATAAATTATAAATTTATAAAAATTTCTAAGTCCTATGATAGTATATCTAACATAAAAGTAAATGACTATATATATATATATATATATATCTCCAGTTTTGTCCACCTGTGCCCCATTTTTTGTTCATGACTATTTTTCTCCCCTAGGTGATGCACTCACTGGAAGAAGAAAAAATCATGTCCTTTTTCTAGGCATTCCTCAGTTATTATTGTGTGAGTGATAGAATGAGCAAACACATCCACAAACATGAGCTAGAAATTTCTCTTCTCTGAAAAACATAGCTTAAATACAATAGTAGGTTATTGAGTTTCCTTACACATAAGGAAACATTTGTCTTTCTTTTGTTTCAAGTGACTCCTAAATACTGGCCTAAATAGCCGTATACTCCTTCCACTTAAGTAACAGAACTTCAAATTTATTCAGGAACAAAGATAAGCAACTATAGTCCTGGGCCTCCCTTGCAGCTATGAAATGAGCAAATGGTGGGACTTTCCTTCAAAGAGAGGAACTGGGTTCTTCTTTCTTTCTTCCTTAGTACTGCCTAGAAAATAGATGTAATTGTATGATCTAACAACCATCTCAGACTAGAGAACAGGGGCCACCCTAAGAATTAAAGAAGTTTCATAATAATACAATTCCTTTACAACTGAAATTCTCCATTTAGATCCAGCCTGGATCTGGAATGATAGTGAATACAAGAACTTTGAATGAAGGCCTGGAGAGATGGATCAGCAATTAACAG
Source organism: Sigmodon hispidus (assembly GCA_004025045.1). Taxonomy (NCBI): domain Eukaryota; kingdom Metazoa; phylum Chordata; class Mammalia; order Rodentia; family Cricetidae; genus Sigmodon; species Sigmodon hispidus. Next base: position 80,800 of record PVIH01004038.1, on the reverse strand, counting down.
CTATGCTGCTCTTGTAGAGAACCTAGGTTCAGCTTCCAGCACCCCCTTAGTAGCTTACTATTTGGAACTTCAATTCCAGAGACTTCAACACTGTCTTCTCACCTCCTAGGGCTCCTTCACACACACAAATTCATATATACATAAAATAAAAATAAACCCTTTCTCTAAAATAACAAATAAATTAAAAGTAAAGTTGGGCTGCAAAGATGGCTAAATGGTAAAGAGTACTTACTGCTCTTCCAGAAGATCTGGGTAGGGCTCCCAGCACCTACATGGTAGCTTACAACATCTTCTGGCCTCCTTGACCACCAAACATGTACATTGTGCACAAATACACATAGGCAAAATGCTCATACACATATAAAATAAATGTTTAAAAAGATAAGTTTGCATGAGAATTTTAGGTTTTTAGGGTTTCTTGTTTGTTTGTTTGTTTGTTTTAATCTCAATAACCATGACTGAGCTAGTGAGACTGCCCTTCAAGTAAAATGCTTGCTGCTCAAGTCTGCTAATTTAGGTTCAATCCCAGGAACAGACAGAGGAAGAAGTGACTGAAAAAGTTGTCTTCTGATCATCATGCTGTAGCACACAAGCATGTATACACACACACACACACACACACAAATAAATGTAATATTTTTACAATAAATAAAACTTACTAAATAAAAATGGCTGGTTTGATATTCCTTTTATTATAAGTGTTAATCTCAAAGATGGGATGAGAAAGACCACCAACCCAAATCATCATGGACAGATTAATTAAAGCAAGCTTTTTTAATTCTCATACAAGGGATGCCTCCCCCTAAGGCAGGGTTTGAGAGGTCAGCACTGGATTGTGAAGAATGGCTCAGAGTAGAGGATGTTTTAAAGGGGAATATGACGGCCAAAACAGGCAGGGTTACAGGAGTAGAATAAAAGCATAGCAAGTTAGTTCTAACAACCTCCTGAAGCAAAGACATGATTATAAGGTGGGCATAACAACAGGCAGCCATAACAAGGTAGCCATAACCATCCTTTTAAACAAAGGTAGGATTGCAAGATGGTTATTAAACTTTTTGAAACAAAAACATGATTGCCATGTCTGGAACTGACAGTATAGCCATTTGTTGTTAGGGCTACAGGTGGGACATAGATCAACCCTTGAGAAATAGAGGCTTAATCATAAATAGGAATGAACTTAGTTTGTCTTTACTATAAGATGGCTTTTAAGCCTAAGATGGAGGGAGGCAGGTTGGTTATTCACAAGTGCTTGCATTTTCCATGCCAGCTGATTGAACTTCTTCATCACAATCTTCATTTCTCTTTTTATCAGCACACATTACTTGTGAAGATTAATGGATTTCCACTATGACTTTTTATGCAAAATGTAAGATTTAACTTTTGATTGGAGAGATTTTTTGGTTTGTTTTTATAATGCCAGGGATCAAATGTTTATTTCTTCCATAAAAATTGAGTACATTGCATTTCATTTATTTCAGGAGTCTACTGTGGCTGGTGGAGGATAGAACTAGTACAGAAATTGTACGGCTTTGGAGGTTTTTGTTTGGTTGGTCAGCTTTTTATTTTTTTAGATAGAGTTTCTCTGTGTAACAGCCCTGGCTATCCTGGAACTCACTTCGTAGACCAAACTGGCCTCAAACTCAGAGATCCTCCTGCCTCTGCCTTCCAAGTGCTGGGAATAAAGGCATGTACATGATGTAAGGCTTTTGTTTTCTAAATGTGAAATTACAAGGCTTCAAAGACTCTGGAGGTCTGAAAGATTAGGCCAGTGTGAGCTGGTGGACAGAGTCAAAACATAACTGTAGTTTTGAATTATCTCAGTGGGCGAGGATTTCCCCCTGCCCTCTGGTGCAAATTCCAGCAAACCTTTTGACTTTTATGTTTGCTTGTAGAAAATAGAAGATCTTAGATTTTTTTCTTCTTCTTTTTTTTATTATTATGAATAAAGAAGTCACACTTTCTATCCTTGTATATCCTATTCAAGGTCCCTTCCACCTCCCACCACATCAGGTCATTCTCTCTTCTTCACAACTCCCCAGATCTTAGATTTTTAACTTACAAAAATTCAACCTTGGTTGGCACTTAAAAAGGAAGGCTTTAGAGGAAAGGAATGCAAGCAGTTTCCATCTTTCTCAGTTTCTTCCCTTCTCAGTGGCTGATGTTAGAGATTCAGGGTTGGGAGAGGGAAAAGGGGAACAGATAGGTGTTGTGGAATAGTATTTTAATGAGGCAAAGATATATTAAAGTTGTTTATGTTATGGAATATTACTTTAACTGTGCAGAGGTGTGTTACTTTTGCTTATGCTGCATTTGTTTAATTATGTAAAGAGGCATTGCATCTGTTTCTCCCTTGCCTGCCTAAGGCACCTGATTGGTCTAATAAAGAGCTGAATGGCCAATAGCTAAGCAGAGAATGATTAGGTGTGGGCTGGGGGTGGTGGCAGGGAGAGAATAAATAGGAGGAGAAATCCCAGGCTCTAGAGAAGAACAAGAGAAGGACAGAACCAGGGAAGGACACACCCCGAGCAAGAAACCAGCCAGACTGACAGAAAAAACCGCGAAAGTAAGATATAGAGAAGAAAGGTAATTACAAGTGACAAGTGGCAGAGGACTGATCTCTAAAATATATAGAGAACTCAAGAAACTAGAGCCCAAGGCCCTAAATAACCCAACTAAAAAAATGGGGCTTAGAACTAAAAAGGAAATTCTCGGCAGAAGAATTACAAATAGCTGAAAGGCACATGAAAAAGTGCTCAACATTTTTAGCCATCAGAGAAATGCAAATCAAAACAACTTTGAGATACCATCTGACACCTGTTAGATTGGCTAAGATGAAAGGTACAGATGACAGCCTATGCTGGAGAGGCTGCAGAGCAAGGGGAACATTCCTCCATTGTTGGTGGGAGTGTAAGCTTGTTCAGCCACTTTGGAATGCAGTATGGCAGTTTCTCAGAAAACTGGGAATCAATCTCCCCAAGGACCCAGCAATAACACTTTTAGGCATATACCCTAAAGATGCACATTTGCACCCCAAAAGTAATAGCTCAACTATGTTCATAGCAGCATTATTCGTAATAGCAAGAACCTGGAAACAACCTAGATGTCCCTCAACTGAAGAGTGGATTAACAAACTGTGGTACACACTAGAGTACTATTCAGTAGTAAGAAAAAAAAAATGATATTGAAATTCGCAGGCAAACGGATGGATTTGGAGAATATCCTCCTGAGTGAAGTATCACAAACCCAGAAAGATAAGCAGGGAATGTACTTACTCATTCGTGGACTTTAAACAAAAAGCAAAGAACACCCAAGCTGCAAACCACAACCACTGAACAGCATAGAATCTGAAGCACCTTGAATGAGCACCTTGGAGCCCATTTCCTCCAGAGGAACACCTGGCCCAGTCTTGATATTGGGATGAGGAAATCAGACTTGCCTGGAGTGGATGCTGAGCTGATCCACCTTGGGACCTCCTGCCCTTACCAGGGAGAAGATGAGGAGATGGGAAGAAGAGAGAGTGACAGGGAGAAGTGGGAGGAGGACGGGAGTTTGAACAAGGGGACACATGGATAAAAGTTGAGACTTTATTCTATATATTAAAAAAAAAGGTAATAAGCCCCAGGACAAAAGGTAAATAAAGAGAAACAAGTTAATTTAAGTTAAAAGAGCTAGCCAGGAACTTGCCTACGCTAGACAAAGCATTTACAACTAATAATAAGTCTCTGTGTCATGATTTCAGAGCTGGTTGGTGGCCCAAAAGAAAAACATCTAATACAGATGGGTCCTAATTGAGTGGACTGCAGTAACATGGCTTTGTGTTCTCTGAAACTGACAGATTTGAAGCCCAACTCTGTCTTGTGGGCATTCATGTGCATTTCTCAGTGCTTGGTCACAAAAAAACTACTGCTCCTTTATTTTCTGTGATGTGGACCAAATAGTTTCTCTTGTTCCATTATCATGATGACTTCATTTGTTTTTTCTGAGGAGGTATTTGTTTGCTTGCTTTTTATCTGTGCCATAATTTTTTTACAACCCAATCTCAGGCAGTTGTCTTGTACAAGAATATAAAGGCTCTCCATATTGGCTTTCCGTCCTTTGTAAGCTTTATTTGGCCCATCAAATATATTATGCATCCTTTCTCTTCACCAATGGAAGGGGTTGTCTGATCCTAATATAACTGGGTTGATTCTCCCAATAAGAAAAGGGCAAACAGTGGTGGTGGCACACGCCTTTAAACTTTAAACTTTATTTATTTATTTGCCTTGGTGTTTGCCTGGAACTGGAACTACAGACAGTTGTTAGCTGCCATGTGGGTGCTGGGAATCGAACCTGGGTCCTCTGGAAGAGCAGACGGTGCTCTTAACCACTGAGGCATCTCTCCAGCCCCGGCACACGCCTTTAATCCTAGCAGGGAGGCAGAGGCAGGCAGATCTTTGTGAGTTCGAGGTCAGCTAGTTATTCACTTTTTGGCCCCAAAAATTCTCCTGAGAAGCATTACAACTATAATTCTCTAAGATTCAGTAAGAAGGTCTAAATTGAAAGGGCAAACACCTGCTCTTCATCCTTCTGAGAGAGGCAGAGGAGTGCCTAGTAAGACTCTCTCCACACACATACTCTCTGTTTCCACTGACTGACCTTTGTGGTTTTTAAGAAACACCTAGCCAATGGAAACTTGATTTGAATTTCTGCTAGGTGGTCTGGTGCCTCACCCTGAATATCATACCTTCTGCAGCCTGCTTAGGTCAACATTTCCTATTCAGCTTTCTGTTACCCTTCTTAAAGCTTTGAAGTGTAAGTAGCCAGCCAGCCTTACAGAGGTATGTTTAACTTAGAATACCACAATTAAAAAATAAAAAAACACATATATTTTAATCAGAACCTATTCTTGGAACATCATAAACAATAGCAGAACATTGCTTAACATACAAAGTAAATGTAGATATAGTTTTCTCTCTGGCCCACCGATGTTATCAACTGTTTCCTTAATTCATTTCTACGTCCTCTTTGGCACTTGACCTCAAATTCCTGCAGCTACAACAGACTCTAACAGACTCTAAAGTCTCCATCTCAAAACAAAATCTATTTTTTCAGAATATATATATTTGGCTATCCTCTTTAAGATCAAACACTTGGTTAACAATCAGATGTTCCTCTAGATATATGACTATCCTCTTCAGTTTGTAGAATAATCCCATTGTATATTTTATGTAGCTTTTCCTACTGAGCTCAACTTCAGGAAAAAACCTTCCATCTACTCAGACTGCCTGCAGAAAACTACCGGTCTGAAGATATACCTCTGCACAAGGAGTGTTTTCCCCCAGAGGAATTCAGCCAGTGCAGTTGGTGGTGCCAGAGGTAGAGGAGTCTGGAGCACAGAAATACTGACTTTTTAACCAGCATCTGAGTTCTACAGTGCTCTTACCTTTATAAGGAAGCAGGTGATTAGGGAGTAACCATAGCGAGGCTCCCCTGACCCCTTCAGCACACTTGAGTGGTGAGAATCCCCTTAAGAAGACCTTTTAAAGTCTCAATGTCATCCCCATCGCTCCTTCTGAGGCTTATCCTGTTGACTTTTTTTTCCAAGCTCTATCTTTCCCCCTCCTATATGGTGAGATCTCATTTCAGCATCTTTTTTTTTTTTTAATGCAAGAAAACAAATCTAGACAGGAGTAAAAGGAGGCTGATATATTAGCATCATGCAATCCTAGGGTTTTAGGAATCATGTATGGCTTTCAGCCATTACATCTCTTTAAGCTCCTTAACAGTTCCTTCCACTATCTCTGATTTTTCATTACCTTGACTCTTGGGACACTCACCAGCCTTTTAGCTTAAGATACATCTCACAGTTTTCACTTGCACAGGTTTCAGTATACTTAGATTCAGATTAAGAACTTATGCTGGGTACAGCACACACAGATTCTGTACCCCTTATGCTATATCCTATCAGCAGGTAGATGTACAGCTTCAAAATCATTTCAATTTTGCTGATATTTATTTGAACCCTTTGATCCAAATGTATCTTACAAGCTTCTCCACTGTTTTTTTTTCCCCCTCTTTGCCATATTTTACGTAAAGACCCTTTGAAACTGTGTATTATTCTTCAACTCAAACTTACATCCTATTCTTTTATTAAATCTTGTCTGTTTCAACTCATGACTTATTTTACTTAATGGTTTCCAATCTGGTTTTGTTTTGTTTTTCCCTGTTTTGAAATAAGAACTCACTATGTAGTCGAGGTTGGCTCAAACTTGTCCTCTTTTTTCAGCTTACTGACAGGAATGTACACCATGTCAGGATCTAACCTGCTTCTATTGTTATTTAATTTAATGCTCAAATTGTCCAAAGATTTTGGCCACTGAAAACTCCTGCATGCTGACTTTCGGGGGTTTTGTTGACAGTTTGAATGGGAGAGCTGGCTCTGCCCCTTGCCTGAGAGTGGTCTGGACTGACCAGCTCAGCTATCACCCAGATCTACATCCTGAGCTTTGGGTTGCCCCCACCAACATCAACCCTATCTATGACCTGCTGGAGCTCTTGAAGGAACTCATTTCACAGGAAACATCAGGCTGCAACAGAAGGGTTTTGGTGAAGGTCCAGTGATGATGCTGTGCCAGAGACCAGAGGCCTTGAACCAGACCAATGGATGACTTACTGCAGTAACTCACTTGAGGAAGGAGCTGATTGGACAAAAGGGTACACTGAGTGACACACAACAGCTCCCAATGCCAGTAGGACAAACGAAGACGTGTTGGAGAGACTGGAAAGATGGAGCATAGAGGTAGATTTTTTTGTTTGTTTTGTGTTTAATTTGGGGAGGTTTCTTTTGGGGGATGATGCTCCAGGGGTGAGGAGCAGATATGGAGGGTCTAGGAGGTGAGTGGGATTGGGGTGCATGATGAGAAATTTCAAAAGAATGTTATAAATTAAAAGAAGGGGTGTGTGTGTGTGTGTGTGTGTGTGTGTGTGTGTGTGTGTTCTGTAAATTTGGCTGCGAGCTCTTGGGGGACAAAGAAAGAGAGAGAAGAGAACTGAGTACTGAGTCTCAGGACACTCCAAGCTTTGACATTTCTCAGTGTCGTAAGGAGGAACCAACAAAGGAAACTGTGAACTAGCCAGAAACACAGTGGGGGGGAAAAAACCAAGAGAAGTTTCTTGGAAGCCAGTGTGTTCCAAAAAGACCTTTTGCATTAGCTGCTCCTATTAAGTCAAGCATGATAAAGACAGATCGAGGCTGGACTTAGTGAAACAAAGGTAGATGGTTTGCTTGCTGCATCACTAGTGGAACAACAGCTTTACTGGAATAGACATAAGATGGCATTAGAAATGCTGGCATGGAAATACAGATAATTCTTTCCACTTTAAAAGAAGTGAAGAAAGGCTGGAGAGATGGCTCAGCAGTTAAGAACACTGACTGTTCTTCCAAAGGACCTGAGTTCGACTCCCAGCATAACAACTGTCTGTAATTCCAAGATCTGACACCCTTACAGAGTTTTACATGCAGGCAAAACACCAATTCACATAAAAATAAATATTTAAAAAAGAAATGAAGAAATAAAATGGTAGCTAAAGGGGGATGTGAACTTAAAAGATGTTATTAAATAAGAGATTGTATTATCTATTAATTACTCTATAGAAAAGAAACAAATTGATCGATAAAAGGATATGGGATAATTTTAAGAGCAAAAGAGAATTAGGGCCCCGAGCACAGAAGGAGAGTTATGTCTAAGTCTCATACAAAACAGGAACAGTCCAGCTTTTATAACGAAAGGACAGATAAGACATAAGTAGGTAGAGCAGAAGCAAATAGGATGGAATTTTTCTCTTCTTACGGTGGGGGGGGGAGACAAGGTCATCGGTGAAGTGGAATATGGAAACAGAGGCTTGGAGGTTAACAGTGTTATCTGAAGAAGCAGATCCTACGGACACACAGAGTTACTGGGCAACTCTGAGTATCGAGTTGAGGCCTGAAGTCATATTCTAAACCTTAGTTCAATCAGCATGAGAATTTTGTTTCAACTCTAGGTGCTTAGGAGTAATAGAGAGTAAACTGTTTTTTACCAGCTAGGGATTTCACCAATCAAATACCAAAAGAGAAAAGGGCAAGTGTAGTGAGGCCCTGATTGTTCATAATACAAACAATTTCATGAAAGAGTTTGTAAGTGTTAACCATATAAAGTTAATGTATTTAAACAAAAATTTAGCCAGGTGTGGTAGCATGCCCCTTTAATCTCAGCACAAGGATGGCAGAGGCCGTGAGATTGCTGTGATTGCAAGGCCAGCCTGGGCCACATAGTGAGTGCAGGCTTGTCAGGGCTGTGTAATGAGACTCTGTTTCGAAAAAAAATTACAATAATTGTAGATCCATCATAAAATGCATATACCCAAAGATACATAAAAAGCATGAAAATACATAAATATCTTCCTAACTACAATTTTCAAACACATTCAGAAATAATGTTTGTACTGAGCAAATACTAGTTGTTTAAAAGTCATTATCACCATTGCCATCATCATCAATCTTATCATTATGCAATAAAATTGTGGGCTCTTAGATAAATGCTGTAGTTTTCATAATGAGCTGAACGCAGTTTAGAAATTTCTGGGCTAATTTTTTTTTTTCCTTTGCATCTGGGGTCCATTAACTTAAGTTTTTCTACTCAGCTTTCTGTTTCATTCTTAGACACCATTAGTTAATCGGTTTTATTATCTCACTGGAAGAAGACATTGTAACTAAGCCAATAGAGGAATACATAACCCCTGACTATGAGAGAGCAGCTACAAGTACATTACAGATGGCACCACTTTTGGCATTTACATACTGAACCATTTCTTCAGCAAAAAAAAAAGTCAGAAGGATTGTATGGGTCAAGGAGCGAGGAGGAGGAAGGTGGGGATGGGCAGAAGGAGGAGGGGGAGGGACGGAAAGAATGGGGGAATGAAGATTAATGGGTTGGAGTGATAGCTCCAACAACTATTATTCACATTTCCCCACACCCCACAATACCTGTGTGTGTGTGTGTGTGTGTGTGTTTACGTGCAAATGACTATGAATGTGTAACTTCAGCATTCTAAAACTCTGAGAGACATTTAGGGACATGTAGACCCATGAAACTTCTATAGACAAATATCAGTTTCCAAAGTGGTGTCAACTAAAAGGAAAAGAAATACTTTCTAGGCTATTTTATATAACAAAGCCCTGGCACACAATGAAATTAAAACATTGTAGGACAAGAGCCTGGAGAGATGGCTCAGTTAAGAGCCATGCTGCTCTTCCAGAGGATCTGGATTGGATAGCACCTACCTGGAAGCACACACACACACACACACACACACACACACACACACGCACACACGCACGCACGCACGCACGCACGCACGCACGCACGCACGCACACACACTATAAGCTATGCATCTGAGTGGAAAGACCATCTGGGTCTCTGGGACCTTCCCTGTAGTATTCCAGACTAAAACCTATGCAAGATGGCAAATGTGCTGTGGAGAATATTCAGATCAACAGACCACTAGAAGGGAGAAAAACTAATTCAAACAATTAGCACCAGAAAAATGAACATGTCTTCTACCTAGGCAGAGGATGCCTTCCTGAACAGCAGAGCAGAGGTAAAGCCAGAATGCACATGACACGACCCCATACACTTTTCACTTTTTCCAGATATACTACAGAAGTCCATCCTAATAAGTCAGAGCGTCATTGAAGAGAGAGAAGCTGGGAAGGGAGGCTTCCTGGGAAAGAAAATATCTAAACTGTACTTGAGAAGAAAAATTTTCACCAACTGTCTAACATGGAAATCTTGACGAGCAGAATTTATGCAGCTGAAGTATAATACATTAATACATTTCCCCTAAATAAATATGAAGCATATGGCATTCAATTTGTCAACAGAACTCTCAAAAAATGGTCAATGGTTCTAAGATGTGAGAGGCATGAGCCAAGAGAAGAGTGACTGAGTACCCGGAGACACGGAAAGTAAGGGAATGAATGTCTAACGTCCTAACACTGCTTGAGAGTCCTAAAAATAAAGTGGAGATAAGATTACCAATAAAACCCCTAAGAGTTTCTTCTCTGGTGTGACTGATATCAACAACTTCCAGCAACACCTACTGAGTAGGCTGTTGGAGTGGGTGATGATGGATTTTGCCGTTCTATCAGACTTTAAGGTCAGTGATCAAACAGCAAAGCCTACCCAAATGTGGTGATACACCCCTGTCATTCCAGCCTTCCAGACGTAGAAGCAGAAAGACTGGGCAAGTCTGAGCCCAGTCTGGTCTACACAGCAAGTTCCATGGAAGGCAGGACTGCATAGGGAGACCCTTCCAATAAGGAAATAGTGTTGGAGAGATGGCTCAGAGGTTAAGAGCACTGGCTGTTCTTCCAATAAGGAATAAGGTAACAGCAAAACAAACAGCAGCTGTTTAGAAAACAGGCAGCAAGCTCTGCTGCAAAGATACTTATTCCACTTCCTCTGAATTTCTACTTTGTGACAAATGGCAGTGTATAACTATTTCAATTAATGTGTTATGTGTTCTTTAAATAGAAAATATCCTGCAATATAATTTTTCAAAGGTAATATCTTTAACTTGGGGGGGGGAGCTGGTAAGATAGACTATGTTTTGGTACTGCTTGCTTAATTTTTTTCCTATATAAGTGTAAATTTCCAGGCTCTCATATTTAAAATAAATAACTTAATCTGAATAAAGTGTTTCTTGGAAAAAAAAAAACTACATTTTGAACATCTAAAATATTCTAGAGAAGGGAATAAAAGAACAATTATCACCTAGAAGGCTACCAAAGAATTGAAGTAATCTGTACAAATCCAAATGGTTGGATGGGCCCAGCAAACCAAGTGATGGCGATTCTGGGAGAGGCGGGAGGTGATAATTGCTTCCAGGGTTTGAGTTTGCTTCTGTGTATTTCAACACGCAAGAATTTAATATCACATCCACATAGGAGAAAAACGAACACTTTTAGGAGCAAGAAACTCAACAAAAGGAGAGGACAAAGTCAAAGATAAATTAAAATGTGTAACCTCATTAGTAGTCAATAAGGGCTTATTAGTTGTCAATGAAGACCGACAGGGAGTAGTTGAGGGTAGATTTAGGCAATCTCATAGGTAACAGTTGAAAACCAATATGGAAAAATATCAGAAAGGCTGAAAATAAACATCTTCTGTTTCAAAACTCTATCTCTAATTCAGTGATTAAATGTTCAGTTGTAAACAGTATTGTTTATTTGTTGGCTGGTCTTTGTCAGCTTGACTCACAAGTCCAGTGAGAGGAAGGGGCCTCAACTGAGAAGATGCCTTGATAAGATCCAGCTGAAAAGCAGTTTCTTAATTAGTAATTGTTGTGGGACAGCCCAGCCCACTGTGGCTGGTTTTCATGCCTGGGCTGGTGGTCCCAGATTCTATGAGAAAGCAGACTGAGCAAGCCAGGGAGTGTAAGCCTGTACGCAGCACCTTTTCCTCCATGGCTTCTGCATCAGCCCCTGCCTCCAGGATCAGCCCTATTTGAGTTCCTGTTCTGACTTCCTTCAGTGATGGACTGTGATCTGGAAGTGTCAGCCAAATAAACCCTTCCCTCCCCAGCTTGATTTTGGTTATGGTGTTTCATTGCAGCAATAGAAACACTAAGACACCTATTAAAACTAAAATATCTGACAAAAATATATTGCTGACAGCATGATGCTTCTTCAGACTCCAAAAGTATGCAGTCATGTAAAGTGATATATATCTGGAAAGAAATTCACAGTACTCCTAGTCAAGCAGATTCTGAAATAATGTACACAGCTTGACCCATATAGTTTACAAATTATATAGTTACAGATGTAACTGTATCTTAATTGAAGGCTTTCTCTCCAAAGTACAGAAAATCAAAGCACAGATGTCATGAAGGTGAAGCTGAGCCAAGTGCAGTGGCACACATCCGTAAGTCCAGCATTCAAGGAGGTTGAGGTCCGATTGTGAGTTTGGAGATGGTTTAGGTTAGAAATGGGTCACACTGAAGAGGTCACAGTAACAACAAAGTAACACGGACTGGGGAAGAAAATGTAACAACTTCACTTTTAAATGATTCTATAATCTGTAATGTTTGCTTGTCTTACTACCAAGAAAATAATAGTCTCAACCACTAGCAATTTCTCAGGACTTCAAAAATATAACAGGAACAACCATTATTAATGTTTTCTCAGAACTTTCAAAATGTCAAAATGCTCACTGTCTTCACAGGCAGTCTGTAATGGCTGTGTTTGCTGAGTTGTGTCCTGATGGTTCCTAAGACCACAGTGAGGCACGGGTTCCCAGACACAAGGTATCTGTTGTGGTCAAGGTTATTGGCAGGAACAATTTAGATCAGCTCTCTTTGATTTAAGTAAACCATTAGCTAATTAAAGAATGTTGTCAAGGCAATCGTGATGGTACACAGCTGCCATCCCAGCATTGTGGCGGCACTGGTACAAATTTGGAGGCAGGCTAGGCTACCAAAGAAAACCTGACTCAAAACAAAATACTACAACCATGAAGAGGGCGGGGTAAAGGAAGAGAAGAAGGGAGAAAGAAAAAGGAAGGAAGGAAATATTATTTTAACTTCTATAACAAAATAGCATAGATTAGATGACTTACAAGAAAAAACATCTCACTTCAAGATCAAAGTACCAGTAGATTAGCATCTAATGAAGAACCATGCCCTGGTTCATAGGAGTGTCTAGTCACTGTGTAGAGAAGGCAAGGACACTTTCTGGAAACTCTCCTAGAAGGTCAAAAATCCCCGTCTTGCATCTCATCTCCTAGCACCTTCACATTGGGGCTTATGTTCTAAATTGTTAATTGAGGGGTGGAGGAAGAACAAATGCACAAGCATTCAGACTGTTAGAGAGATTGTTACACAGCTTTAATTTTTTTTTAAGGTATTGAGATTTGCTGGAGGGGCTCGGGGAGGATTGAAGACAGTGATAAGAATAAACCATCCATAGAGCTACAGAGTTCATCTGATGTAAATGAAGCTGAGTAATAGGACCAATGGTTCTGCTTTTCCCAGGTCTGGGTGTTTTCCAAGTATTTGAGAAATTTGTTGCTAAAACACTGCAAGTGTCTGGGAAAGTGGTTAGCCTATAGCTAGGAAAGTACTAGGAAACACGGTCTGCCTTTGACCTCTTCTATGCTGGAACTCAAGCCGACCGCAACAAGTCTGCCATTAGGAGAAAAAGCAGAAGGAGGGAGGGAGACAGGAGACAAAGAGAAGCCAACACACAGAGACTCAGTCATCCAGAGGGTATTGCTTGCCCCTGTGAGTCAAAATTCTAGAGCAAATATCTGCTTGAAAGGCCCAAGTCCCTTCCTGCAAGGGAGACAGAAAAAAAAATTGTGTGAGGCTAACAGAATGCTCTATAATAACATCCTAATAGTTGGCCACATAATGATTATATACTACGTAATAGAAATAATCTTCTATGTATACATAACAATTTTAGACTTTCTGGCTTTATCGTCATTTTAAAATATGTTCCATTTCTATTATTTACCTAGAATTTTTTCAATTGCTTGCAATATTTCCTGAGGAGAAAAATGATTGTACAAAGACTCCAATGTTTGCCAAGAAGAAATGAATTTTAATGGGAATCTTTTAAGTAGGACAAACCTTAATAAGAGCAGTAATGGACAGTGTGCACTGAGCAACTAGCTCTTCAGCCTTCACTCACATTTATTGTGGTTAAGTGATTTGAAGGCAAAGAATTCTAGACAGCCTTTGCGTTTATTTTTCTTTGCTCTTATTTTTCTTGAACCATGTTTTTGAACAAACATGTTAAGGCCTTTTTATTTTGTCTTTATATATTGAACTATAAAATGAGAATGCTGATAACTAACCAGAAACATAGTTTTTACTAATGGAAGATAAATAACAAAACACTGAAACAATAGTTCTGGTTTTAGCTTTCATGGTCAGACCTTGGCCATGATACCAAAATATCTCACAGCTCAATTTCTTCATGTATAAATAATTTTAATGCCTGCATCGAGTATGTGCAAACATTTTTAAGCCTATAAAACAAGCTAGGAGTGGTAACCAATGTCTTTAATCCCAGCACTAGGAAGACAGAGACACACAGATCTCTGTGAGTTCCAGGCCAGCCTGATCTACAGAGCAAGTTCCAGGACAGTAAAGATTTATGTTAGTTTACAGAGTGTAAGTACCCACAGAGGCCAGAAGAGGGGGTCATTTCCTAAACTGGAGTTACAGTGGTTGTTAGCCACCCACTTCGACCTGGGAACTGAATGCCAGTCCTCTACAAGTACTCCTTACCACAGAGCCATCGCTCCAGCCCCTGTGACAGATTTGTAAATACCAATTATTAATGTTTTCTTACAGTGACTGTTCCCAGGGCTCTATTTTATTTTTAAGTTTTCTGAATTTCATTTACGTTCCTTTGAACCCTGGAAATATTCTTTCAAGGTTTGCTGTTTGTTTGTTCAAAGCTATGATCCTGAAAATGAGATTCTGTACAGGGAACAACCAAACAAAAACCAGATAGAAAGTGGGAGAATTGTTAAAATAGTCCCTCCCCCTGCTAGAAACCTGGAGAAGAGAATGCTGAAAGAGATTTACTGGACAATGCTCCGTATCTATATTGTGAGGTGACCAAGTGCCTGAGAGCTAGAGGGGTGTAGAAATACCCACTACGAAGAGGCTCCTTTGTATTTTTCTCTCTAGCATGTCAGTGTCTGGATAATCTCCTAATAACCCCTTAGAGCTGTGAATTTATAGATTTAAAATTGTCCATGCAGGACAGCCTTGTGATGAATAGTGATACCAGAAACACAGGCTGGATGTTTATTTTTGGCAGCTCCATTATATGAGCTCCTGAGGAGGGAAAAAAAAAACCAAACAAACCCTCAAGCCTACCTTTTTGCAGAAATTCTATTTCTCAACTTCAACTACCTAAATCTAAATAAAACTCCTTTCTATTTTTAGCCCTCTCTCAACAAAGTGGACATTAGTTCTGCACACTAGTCTTTGTCTAGTATCCATCAACACGTTAGTTGCAGATAGACGACACTGTTGGCTAATGTAAGTGGCATGAAGCCTCTTGACCTCTCCCTCATGCCTCTTCAGCATGTGAGTATCACAGAAGTTTGGATTAGGGCAAAGGAACTGAGCACATGGTGACACCTGATTCTCTGGCTGACCTTGGCAATCTCTCACATTCTTTTCCTAGAGGATGTAGTATAGCTAATAAATATATAACACAGTTATTACAGAATGATGTGCAATATAGTGAATAACTATGGGATCTATCTTGTCTAAATTAAGTTCTCAAAAATATTTTGCCTTAGTCTTTCTGAGATGTTGTAATGATATAGCACAGACTACATAATTTATGAGCAATAAAAGTTTCTTACTGAAGTCTAAAAGTACAAATTAAGGAACTGATGGGCTCATTATGTGCTGAGATCCAGTCTCTGCTTGCAAAGTGGTAGCCTTGCTAACTCTTATATGAATGCCAACTCTTATAAGGGAGAACATAGTATCTTCACATGGTGAATAGTGTGAGGCTAAAGGAATGCCTCCCTCCAATCAAAATTATTTTGCAAGAACACCCAATCCCTCCAAAGAGAAAACAATCCTTGTGACTCAATCTCCATCTAAAGACAGGCACTACTTCCCAACATCCCATGGACACCTGAATTTGGGAAGCAAAGCATTTAAAGTGGAACATAATTCATTTGTTTCTTTTTTTGCATTTTGATCATTTGTTTCTTCCACCCTTTCTTTTTCTTTTTCTTTTTTTTAAAAAACTTTATTTATTTATTATTTATTTATTTGCCTTGGTGTTTGCCTGGAACTGGAACTACAGACAGTTGTTAGCTGCCATGTGGGTGCTGGGAATCGAACCCGGGTCCTCTGGAAGAGTAGACGGTGCTCTTAACCGCTGAGCCATCTCTCCAGCCCCCCACCCTTTCTTTTTCAATAACTGTTGCCTGCTAAACTTTGCTTGTTAGTTTGTTACTTTTGTTTGTTGAGACAGAATTACTGTGTAGCCCAAGATGATGAAGAGCTTGCTTTGTACACAAAGCAGACCTTACAGTCTTGTTGATCCCCCTCGTGCCTCCTCAGTACAGGGATTACAGAGGTGCACCAGACACCACCCACAGTTAGTATAAGTTGTTTTTCACTGAGGTATCTGAAGAGTTTAGGTTTTTGGCACTGAAACAAGTAGATCTCACTGATAGAATAAAATAATCACTCCACACAGTATTACTTATATACATAAAGTAATATTATTCAAGACTAAGAAAAGAACTTGAACTAGGAGGTGGTGGTGAATGCCTTTGATCCCAGCACTCAGGAGACAGAGGAAGGCAGAGGTCTATGAGTTTGAGGCCAGCCTGGTTTACAGAGTGAGTTTTAGGACAGTGAGGGGTATTACACAGAGAAACCCTGTCTCAACAAACAAACAAAGCTTGTCTTAATTTTCCTTGAGACTTAAACAAACATGCAGAGTCCCAAACATCAATATAAGAAAAATTAATAGGAAAGGAATGATGACTCAGGGGTTGCTACTCTTGAGACGTAGATCCAGTCTCTAGCCCCCACATCAGAAGGCTCTGCCTCCTCCAGGGAATCCTACTTCCGGTGTCGCTGAGTGCCACATACATGCAGCATACACTCACACAGACACAATAAGAAGTAACAGTGAAAATGTTCAAAATAAAGAAAAATTACTTCATTATGTAAGTATAAATACAAACAATGCCTCTGAAATCCTGTGACTATCAATTAACGTTCTCCTACTTCTACATCAGTGCCTTTTTATGAAATATGTTAAAATAAAAAATAAGTTGTAGTGTGCATACTTTTTAAAAAAAACTTTTTATTTATTTATTTATTTATTTATTTACTTATTTACTTATTTACTTATTTATTTGCCTTGGTGTTTTCCTGGAACTGGAACTACAGACAGTTGTTAGCCGCCATGTGGGTGCTGGGAATCAAACCCGGGTCCTCTGGAAGAGCAGATGGTGCTCTTAAACGCTGAGCCATCTCTCCAGACCCCGTGCATACTTTTAATACTGGCAGAGGTAGTTGGATATGTGAGCTCAAAGCCAGCCATGGCTACAGAGAGAAACCCTGTCTTGAAAATCCATAATAATAATAATAATAATAATAATAATAATAATAATGTTTAGTCATTTTACCCATCATTTCCCTATCTTCAAAGACAATTATTTTCAACACTGAATGGTTTTCTTCATATATACTTACATACTCTAAGTAGCATACTTGTATTGCTATTTCTTTTTTTTATTTTATGTGAATTGGTGTTTTGCCTGCATGTATAACTGTGTCAAGGTGTCAGATCTTAGGATTACAGACAGTTGTTAGCTGCCATGTGGATGGTGGGAATTGAACTCAGGTCCTCCGGAAGAACAGTCAGTGCTCTTAACCGCTGAGCCATCTCTCCAGCCCTTGTATTGCTATTTCTTTGTTGGAGGCATTACACATAGGCTTTCAGGATAAGGCAATGTCAATTACGGTTATTTTTCATTTCCTGCATTTTTTTGCTTTTCCTGGAGTTGATAATCTGTATGACTAATGTGTTTAGTTTTATAATTCCTAACTCATTCAAACTCTATGATTTCCATCTCTCTAAATATTTCTGTCTTGGCACCCCACTTTATTGCTCATGTTTTCCTAGGGTCCCCTCCGACAGATGCTTGGGGAATCCCTTCACTTCTGTCTAGTGCAGATCTCCTGTTTTGATGCTATGTGTGACCTTCAGTCACTTGCTTAAAAAGAATACATTGGAAATTTTTTCTAAGAACCTGCTGATCTGAAAATGTATCCCTTCCTTTTGTCTCAGATAGACTGCATAATGGAAGTTGGAAATCATTTCCCTTCAGAATTTTTAGGCCATTTCTCCAATGGTTTCTGCATTCTAATATCACTATTTTAAAAACCAAATCCATTCTGACCTTTGCTTCTTTGTGTGGGATCTATTTTTTATTTTCTTTGGAAATTTGTGGAATTTCAGTTACTGCTCTGAAGAAGAGTGCAGGCGGAATACCCAGCCAAAGACCACATATGGGAAACCCCAGAGTTAGGAGGCTGAAAAAAAATGAGAATCAATGGATGGAATCACAATCAAAACCAATGAGGCATTTCTAATTGTAAATGCCATTTGGCTAACATCTCTGCTCAGCCTGACTCAAATGCTGCCTTAAGCACATAAAAAGATTGAATATATATAATGTATATATATATGTGTGTGTATATATATATATATATATATATATATATATATAATGAGAAAATCCATGCCAATGCAGAGCACAGAAGTTGACAAGCTGTTCACTGATAATTGCTAGGAGAAATTACCCTAAAGTATCAAGCTAATAAAGTTGGATTCAGAGAAACTGAATTGGTGGGCTACCCATACTCCGTTTTATGGTAAACATAATCGACCATATAATAAAAAGTGGGGGGCTGGAGAGATGGCTCAGAGGTTAAGAGCACTGACTGTTCTTCCAGAGGTCCTGAGTTCAATTCCCAGCAAAACCACATGGTGGCTCACAACCATCTATGATGAGGTCTGGCGCCCTCTTCTGTAAAACTGTATGCATAATAAATAAATAAATCAAAAAAAAATTTAAAAAAAAAATAAAAAAAATAAAAAGTGGAAGGCTAGCATCCTCCTGCTATGGTCTGCTTACTGAACAAACACAGAGTCCTTCCAGAGCTACAAACTGCACCATTGGTACTGCAGTTACTTCCAAATCCTGAAATTCTGCTCCTCATCCTGATGACAGTACAGTCAATTGGTGGTTTCCAAACCTCAGTGGAGAAGGGTGGATAGATGGAGAGACAGTATTTCCCATTTTCTCTAGCAAAGCTGGTCTTATGACTAGCCAAAGAGTGCTGATCACAGTGCCTTCTAAGGTAAGAACTCTTAGATTCCACTGGCTCTATTATCAGAGCCTGTTAGTTCCCATTCCTCAGGCTGTGACATTCCAATGGTAATGTTCTATTACAGTGTATCTGAATCAGGAAAGAGAAGGCACTGAAAGTATTTTGACTTGGACATATTAATTTGCTCAGTCATCAGAGATCTAAAAGTGGAGCCAAAGGAAGCTTACATTTCCTATTTAGATATATGATGGCTATATTGGAAAAGAATAAGAAAAAGAAGACAGCCTAGACTATCTGAGTTCTTAATAATTCCCCTTCATATTTAATACTGAAAAACTTTCACACACACTCATGGTTTAGTTCCTGAGATTAACATTTCTGATGTTGCCTCTAGCTCCAACTACCTAAGGTTGGTCATGCCTAAGAACATTTGCAAAAGGTCCTCTTCTGGGGCTAGAGAGATGGCTTAGAGGTTAAGAGCATTGACTGTTCTTCCAGAGGTCCTGAGTTCAATTCCCAGCAACCACATGGTGTCTCACAACCATCTATAATGACATCTGGTGCTCTCTTCTGTGTACTGCATACGTAATAAATAAATAAATCTTTAAAAAAAGAAAAAAGTAAACTGATCACCCACACAGACTTTGTGTTATGATTATTGTTTGCTTCTCTATCAGAGCCTCTTGACAAGATACTTGGAGTTTAATTCCCTTTGTGTGCTGGTCATAGCTGACAGCCAGTCCTGATTACCTGCATGTAACCCACCACAATTCCTTAGAACCAGAATACATACTGTGGTAATTTGAATATAATTGCACCCCCCCATAAGCTAATAGAAAGTGGCACCATTAGGAGCTGTGGCCTCGCTGAAGTAGGTGTGGCCTTGTTGGAGGAAGTGTGTCACTGTGGAGGTGGGCTTTGAGGTGTCTGCTCAGTGTCTCAGATCACTTCCTGTTGCTTGTGAGTCAATATGTAAGAACTCTCAACTCTTCTAGCACCGTGTCGGCCTGCCCGCTGCCTTGCTTCCCACCATGATGGATTAAACCTCTGAACTATAAGCAAGCCGTATCAATTCAATGTTTCTTTTTGTAAGAGTTGCAATATTCATGGTGTCTCTTCACACCAACAGAAACCTTAACTAAGACATATACCAAGCCCTCTGCTTTCCCAAAGAACAAAAGAAAAATATCAGAAATAAAAAGGAACATAATCCAGAACATTAAGATTTGCTTCTCTTTGAAAATAATTTTCCAAGAAAATAGATTCTTCTTCCTGGAAAATTTACATTCTCAGAAAACATGAAGTTATATAGCAGATACAAAATGAAGCAGAAGAATAAAAGAAGATGAAATAAAACCCAAGCTGAGACTTACGGTTGTCTCTGCAACAATTCAGAAAAAAATGGACAGGAGTAGCAGTAAACCAAAGACAAATGAAATTTTAAAATTACTTACTGATTAACCAAGAAAATAAAAGCACTCAGAACAGTATTTTCTTCAGTCACATCCATTCTTCCCCAATATCTATGTTGCATAGTATCTTTCCTTATATTTATAAAAATGAACTGTCTATGTCCCTAAATGCTAGGAATTTTCCCACTAACTAAACCCCTGCTCCGGCTTTTTTCTATTTCTTTTTTGACAAAATTCTTCACAAATTTTGTTTTTATTTTCCATCTCTACAAGTCCCACTCATGTGCTCTAAGCAAGACTTTGCCCCATCATTCAATTCAAATCACCTATTAAGGTCACCAGTGGCCTCTATGTGGCCATACCGAATGGATAATTTTCAGTCCACTGATCTCTCCTCTTTCCTTGAAATGCCATCCTCATTTGCAGACAATAGTCATGATTTCTATTGACGTCGTTGTCTGTTTTTACTTCCTGGGTCATCTTGCTCAACCTGATCTCAAAATGTTGGGTCTGGCCCTTGCACGTCTTTTCTTTCTTATCTCACTCTCTGTGATTACAACTAAGCCTCCAGTCTAAATATAATCTACATGCTAAAAATATCTATCTCTTCAAGATGTACCTTAAAAATCCCACTAATGTGGGGTGTGGTGCCATATGCCTTTAATCCCAGCACTGGGAGGCAAGACAGGCAGTGTTTTATGAAGTCAAGGTCAGCCTCGTCTATAAATCAAGTTCCAGACCAGCTACATATTTAGTCTCAAACACACACACACACACACACACACACACACACACACACACACACGGGGAGGGGGGGAATAAATAAATACATTAGAGAAGGTAGAATATTCTCCCACAGACTCAGATATTTGAATATTTGGTCCCAGTTGGTGGAGTTGTTTGGGGAAGTGGCATGAATGCCACTGGGGTGTGTGTGTGTGTGTGTGTGTGTGTGTGTGGTGTGTGTGTGTGTGTGTGTGTGTGTGTTATGGATGTACAGATTGATTTCATAGCCTCAGCTCACATTCAGCTGCTTTCTCTGCTTTATGTTTGTGGTTGAAGGTGTGATCTCAGCTTCCTGCCTCTATCATACCTTCCCACCAGGGCAGAGTTTTATTCCTCTGGAACAGTGAACCAAAATAAACTTCCTTCCATAAGTTAATTTTGATGGTGGTATTTTACCACAGCAACAGGAAAGTAGTTCAGAGAGAAAACCGCAAGGCCTACTAAAGGGAGAAGATATACTGTATACACAAAAAATATAGGTATAGAGAATATATTGATAGCATATTTTAAAGGTATCACTCCAGGGAGAAAAAATAAATGTATAAGCTTGGATCTGATAAACTCTATCAACATAAATCTGACTTTAAACAAATTTCTTGGGATTTTTTTGTTTTGTTTTGTTTTAGTGAACCTGGCTGCAATCTTGATCTATAGTTAATGAAACTGAGATGAGAAAATTCCTTGGTATAGGGATTAAATATACAGAAGAAAATAGCCACGCTAGAGCAGATATATTCAGTTATATAAACTATACTTCCTGATGGCTTAGAGGTTTTCTTCATCAAGCCATTACTAAATTAAATTTTTTAATGCTAATAGTTTGCCTTGTCTATGAGGAAGAATTTGAAAACCTCTGTGTTAGTTTTCCTTCATAGTCAGCAATTATGGTAGGAAAGTTTCCCATGAAGCTGGACATCCTTGATTTCAGAATAATAGGCTCCAAGCCAAGGGGCAGCATTTTAATCATTAGAGACAAGAGAGATGCAATTACCACATTAAACTTCACTGAGAAATGTTAATCAAGTGTCTTTACTCAAGAGATTTCTGGCAGTAATTAACGATTACAAGATTCCTGGCAATAAGAAGATTAATGGGCAGCTTATCAAAATTTTGCTTTAGAAAAAGTCTAACCAAAAAAAAAAAAATGCAATTTATGTAATCATTAAAAAGATACACATTTGTGATCATTTTTACTAAACTTGTATTAATTAGATATAGTGTTGTGAGTTTTAAATATTTTTAAGTTTTTAGTTTAAAATTGCACTGTAAAATATTTTTGAATATCTAAAAATGGGAGCTGGGAGATAGGTAGTTTAGTTGATAAAGTAGTGTCCTTATATTATGATTAATCCTATCAACTTGCAGAGATTTAAAATCCACATGAAAACAAATCTCGGCTATCTGTGAGGGATTATCTATATTGGATTAATGAAATGGGAAGATTCACCATAAAAGTGGACAACACCATTACGTGGGCTGGAATCTGAGACTAAATAAAAAGAATAGCAGGCTGATTCAAGCATTTCTCATCCTCCGCTTCCTGACTACGGATACCAGTGACTGACACCTCAAACTCTGCAGCCATGACATCTCTGCCCTGGATTTTGCCTTATACCCTCAAATTCTGAACCACAGTGACCCCTTCCTTCATTTTTTTATATTGCTTTTATTGGATATTTTGAAACAACACCAATAAATACCAATACACGGCACAAGCTTGAGGGTCTGAATTAGATTCCAAAAAAGTCTCATGGTTGTATCCATCTTAATCTCAATGCTGAGAAGGTAATACTTCTCAGCTATTAGCTGAGCAGTTATTTAAATAACACTACTTGAATCCATGTTGTCTTTGGGAAATTATATCATTCATAAAAGAAATAATATTGGTACTATGAAAATCCTTCCAAAACATGAAAGAATGAATTACTCATCAACTTATTCTGAGACTAAGAATCCTCAGACACCATATCCCAAATATGGTGTTATAATATACTAACAAAAACAAACAAAAAAGCAAGATACAGGATCTCATACAAACATAAGTGTAAACATTATTAACACAACTATACCAAAAATTACATAAGAATGATATCACCTAATAACAACAGCCAACTAAGTTTTATTCCCCAGAAATGTCAGATTGTTTCAACATCTGAAAACCAATGTAATTCAATATATTAACATTAAAAAATATTCTGTAAATGTGTGATCCTCTACAATATTTGTTTTATTGCATATATGTGATTATGTGGAGTATGTTTGTGTGGGTACTCATGTGAGCTGGTTTATGTGGTATAAAACACAAAAAAGATAAAACTTTATGTGTGCCTTAATAGGTAAAGAAAAATACTTTAGTTCACTAGCAGCGGAAGTGAAACTTCTTGCTGGGTGTGCTACATACATGCCGTTGATCTCAGCATTCAGGAGGCAGAGGCAGCAGAGATCTCTGTGAGTGTGAAGTTAGCTGGGTCAGGAAGAAGAAAATGAAGTGAGGCTGGACCTCAGCTCAAGCCCTTCCCCGGGTGACCAATGTCCTCCAGTGAGGCTTTACCTCCAAAGGTTCTACAACTTTCCCAAACAGCATCACCCACTGAGATCCAGGGATTAGAAAGCATGAAACTATGGGGACATTTCACATTCAAACCACAGCAGTACACACCTGTGTAGTTCAGCTTTGGGTTTTGTTTTCTCTTTGGTTTCTATAGCAAGATTTTCTAAATGAAGGATGCAAGTATTGACACAATGATGTACTGGTTTATATTCCAATATGAATATCTCATCTCAGTGTGGACAGTCAGTTCTTTGGTTAAAACTGTATTAGAAGAGTGACCGATGAGGAAATTAAGCTAGGTACCTGATGTCCCTTCAGGGAAACCTTCCAGTTTGACCAGCTCCAAACATGCCAAAAGCTGGCAAACATTTATTTCTAAAATTTAAATATAAATGAAAGGACAAAATAAATGGCTCAGAGATTAAGAGCCCAGGTTGGTCTTCTTCCAGAGGACCTGGGTTTGTTTTCCAGTGTCCATTCGGTGACTCACGGCCATCTGTAACTCCAGCTCCAGAAGATGTGATACCATCTTCTGGCCTCTGTGGGTATGAGGTACAAATGTAGTACATAGACAAACATGAAGACAGAACATCCACACACATAAAGTAAATATTTAAAAAACAAATCTTAAAAATGACATTTAGAGAACAAGAAAGTTATTTTTAAAGTGAAAAAATGCAACAGAAAATTTTAATCAAGTACAAGAGTTAGAAGATAGGGTTGAGGAGACCTTCCACACACATACATACACACATCGAAATAAAATGAGAGATTAAAAATAAGAAAAAGGACTGGACATAGTAGCACATGCCCTTAATCTCAGCACTCGGGTGGCAGAGGCAGGTGAATCTCTCCAAGTTGGAAGCCGGCCTGAGCTACACAGCGAGTTCCAGGACAGCCAAGGCTACAGAGAGTCCCTATCTGGAAACAAACAAACAAACAAAAATAAGGATGAGTTAAATTCTAATGGACAAATTTGGAGGAAAAAATACACAGAGAAAATAACTGGAAAACTTACATAAATTTTGTTTGCTTTTGTTTGCTAGAAGGCACACGTTCAGACTGAATAAAATCTGAGTAGATAACCAATAAATGACACATTATTATCGAGTTTCAGATCTGATACTAAAAAGATTTTAAAGGCTTTTGAAGTGGGAAAAAAATGTTACATGCAAAGGGATTACTTTCAGCTTTTCTTTTTTTATATATATAATTTTTTTAAGCTTTATTTATTTATTTGTTTGCCTGGAACTGGAACTACAGACAGTTGTTAGCTGCCATGTGAGTGCTGGGAATCGAATCCGGGTCCTCTGGAAGAGCAGAGGGTGCTCTTAACCGCTGAGCCATCTCTCCAGCCCCTACTTTCAGCTTTTCAATAATAATAATTAAATTATAAAACAATGAAGAAACAAAAAGATAAGAAAATACTATTCTCGGGTTGGAGAGATGGCTCAGTGGTTAAGAGCACTGACTGTTCTTCTGGAGGACCTGAGTTCAATTCCAAGCATCCACCTGGCACCTAACAACTGTCTGTAATTCCAAGATTTGACACCCTTACACAGTTATACATGCAGGCAAAACACTAATTCACATAAAAATAAAAATAAATAAAAAAAATTTAAAAAGAAAATACTATTTCTAGCCTAAAATGCCTTTCATGCTGTTATCATTTGAATGTAATATGTTCTCTGCAGACACAGGTTGAGGCATGCATCTGTAACTCAGAACTGGAGAGCTGGGGCAGGAACAGACAGATCCTGGAGTCTTGCTGTTCATCTAGTCTAGCCAAAATGATAAGTTTCAGGTTCAGTGAAAGACCCTTTCTCAAAAAAAATAATGCACAGAGTGATAAAGGAAGACATCCAATATCAATCTTTGAATACAACTGAGGTCACCTGCAAATATTTGTTGACATATACACATACATTTTAAAAAATAAATAAACATTTTTAGACAACATTTAATTTTTATTTAAAGTTTTAAATTTTTATTGGTAATTTTATAAATTGAAAATAATGTAATTTTTATCAAATCTACTTCCATTTTCTCCTCTCCAACTCCTTCTAAATACCACAGCACTTATTCTTCCCAAATCAATGTATTCATTTTTGTACTGAATCCACCTAGTGCTGTCAATATTTGCATGGATGTAAGGCCATCTACTGGAACATGGGCAGTTTATGGGCCTCTGATTGGCCGCATGTGAAGAAAACAGTTTGGATCGGTTGTCAAGAGTTTCTCGACTGGAGTAGGAATTCAGAACCCCCTTTTCTTTCCAGGGGGATGTTTGACTGGCTTGGACCTGTGCAAGTCTTGTGCATGCAGCCACAGCTATTTATGTGTACGATGGCCCTGCCACAACCCTTCACGGCTGTCCTTAGCCACCTCTAGCCCTTACAGTCTTTTCTCCCCGTCTTTTGTGATGATGCGTGGGAGGAGATGTAGGATATAGATGTCTTGTTGATGGATGAGCACTCCAGCCTCTCATTCTGTGTACCTTACCAATTGTGAGTCTGAGAATTAATCAGCATCTCTGCGAGAAGACCCTTCTTTGATCAGAGAGTTAAGAGCAGCACAAATCTATGGTTATAGAAATAAGTATGGGGTGCAGCTTGATACTACGTCTAGTTGGCAGAACAGAAGTACTATGTTCTTTCCTAAGGCCTGTAACATATCCAGCCACAGATTCTTGGCCCAGCTAGTAGTACTAAATATAAGTTCTGTCTTCTGGTGAAGACCTTAAATTCAATCAGAAAGAGTTGGTTACTCCCAAAACATTTATATCACTATTGCATCAATAAGCATGTCTTTCCAGGCTTGTCATAATTGTAGCTTGTAGGATTCCCTGCTAGCTAAATCTGTTCATTACTTTTCTCTCTGGGTAGCATGCATAGCATTATGAAAGTCAGTCACCAGGAATAAAGCTTCCAGCTCAATACAGCTTGATGTTTACATGTCCTTTACTCAAGAATATGGTGTATTCAGCAACAGGGTCATACCATCAGGTTCTGGAGGGTAACCACTGACAATAACCTGTATTGTTTGTGGGTCTATGAGACCTTACTGACCAACAATTTGAAGGGAGGTAACTTGTACTTGCCACTGGGACTTTTGTTCAATAGCCTATGGGGTCTGGAAGAAGCATTATCTACCTATGATAGTAATTAATTCCGTTTTTATGTATGCTTCTATATCAGTGGGGTTCCCTGTGGCTTTTTCAAAGGTGTTAGCTATCACTCCTCATATCCCCTTTTGACCCTGTCTTCCCACTTCATACCCCCACTTAGCCCTTCTTGTCCTGATATTCCCCCTTCATATTCATATTTTTTAATCCATGTATTCCCTTGTTCAGACTCCCTTTTCCCTCCCGCCCCTCCCAGTCACTTTCTCTTCTCTCCATCTCCTTATCTCCTCCCCAGCAAGGGCAGGAGGTCCCAAGGTCCCAAGGTGGCTTAGTTCAGCATCCACTCCAGGCAAATCCACTTTCCTCATCCCCACATCAAGACTGGGCTCAAGTGTTTCTCTGGAGGGAATGGGCTCCAAAGTGCCAGTTCAAGGTGCTTCAGATCCCAAGCTGTTCAGTGGTTGTGGTTCGCAGCTTGGGTGTGATTTGCTGTTTGTTTACAGTCCACTAATGAGTTCTCTGTATGCTTGTTGTACAGAAAAAAAATTTTAATGTGTGCAAGTTGCTTATGTACTCTGTCATACTGTCGAGTTTATTGTTTTTGAATATTTTCTGGTAGAAACTTTGGTGTCTCTAAATGTGTAAAATGTGTTACCTGCAACCAGACAGTTTGACTTTTTTAAACAAAAAAAAAACTATTTGTATCCATTTAATTTCCTTCTTCTGCTTTAATGCCTCCACTAGTGCTTTAAACCCAATATTGGAAAAAAGTTGGGATAGTGGACTGTCTTGTTTCTTCTGACTTTAGTGAGACCTATGTATGCTTTTAAAAACATTTTAAAGTTTATTTATATTTATAAGTATTTTGCCTACATCTATGTCTATTTACTGCATATGTGCTTGGTGGCCATGGAGGTCAGGAAAAGATGCTGGATCCCCTGGAATTAGAATTACGGATGGTTATAAGCCACCATGTGGATGCTGGGAATCAAAACCAGGTCCTCTGCAAGAACTAATGCTCTTAGCCATGAAGTCATTTTTCTAACCTGTGGAATATAGTATAGTGTTCCTGTAATATTGCAAAATCCTAATTGATAATATAATAAAAACCCAGAGCCAGATATTGGGGCAAATGCTAAAAGATCAGAGAGAGAGAGAGAGAGAAACAAGCTATAGACACTTCTTAGCACCTCAGCCGAAAGGGGAAGATCCTGTCTTCACAAATCCTCAGGTTGAATAGGGAAGCAAAGGTAACCGTAAGGCTGAAATGGAAGGGGCCAAACTCCTGCCTCTTCCCAACTTATATTCTTTTCCCTGCTCAGTCATATCACTTCCTTTCTCAAACTTCCTAGTGCTGAGGTTAAAAGCATGTGTGCTTCCCAAGTACTGGGAACAGAGGCATGAGATCCCAAGTGCTGGGATTAGAGGTGTGTACCACCACTGCTTGACTCTGTTTCTCTCCAGAACTGGATTAATCTCTTGTAGCCCACTGTGGCCTTGAATCTTGAGTGCTAAGACTAAAGATGTGTGTCACCACTGCCAGCCTCTACATTCCAGAAATAACACTAGGAATCATGACTTTCAATAAAGGAGACCATCAGGACATCAGTACCTAATTTTGCTGGACATGGTGGCACATATCTGTAGTCTCAGCATTTAGGAGGTTGAGACAAGAGTGTGAGTCCAGCAAGCATGGGTTTCCGAGTGAAGCCTTGTCTCGGAAAAGCCAAACAAGTCAGGCACCTAAATCCCAGCACCCAGAAGGTGGAGATCAACAGATCTCTAGGTGTTAGAGGACTGCCTGGGCTACATCGTAAAACCCTACCTCAAAAAGAAAACACACAGACACACACACACACATACACACATGCACATGCACACTCACACACACTCACACACACACACATACACACATGCACACACACACACACACACACACACACACACACACACACATTCTCATCTTTACTTTTCTTCTTCCCCGAAATGGCCTACTGCTCTTTCCAATGACCAGTCCTGTCACAGGCCACAGGGATTGATTCAGGAGGCCGTTAGGCTGCTCACATGGCCGAATGGAGAGGAGGAACACAGAGTCCCTGGGGAAAGAGCTGGTGAACGGAAGCTGCTTCAGCAGTGGATAAATCCAGTAAACCACCAAAGCAAAGCCATTTCCCCACCTTCGCCAAAGCGAAGTCCTGAGTAAGCGAAGTCCTGAGTGACTGTTGTGTAGTAGAATCCAAATTGGAACAAGAGATTGGAAAATTACACGATGAATATCTTAAAATTTGGGAAACTGAAAGGGAGTTGATTGGTTAATGATGTATCTAACATTCTGAAAGATTATGCACAGTCTTTCTGAGTTTGGAGGATAATTGGCTATCTAGTAGTAGTACTAACCATGCTGAGGCACTTCTTCAGCCTCTTATTATGATTTTTATTTTCACATTGCTAAATGAATGAAAATTGAAGACTAATTTTTGTTCTGGTGCTAATTTTGTCTCAGTGAATAATTTCCTATTGCCTGGGGCTTCAGCACCTTACTTTGGCCTCTGTGGACATCAGGCAGGCATGTGTGACACACCCATATACACAAAATATTTTTTAATATTTTAATATTTAAAATCATAACAAATACTGTCCAGCAATATGATGTAGAACATGGACACGTTAACTAGATATGACCGTGCTAAATGATAACAAATGACTAATATTTAAAACCAAGATAACAAGAAACAGTAGTATGAGTATGTTACTTAGAAACACAGTTCAAATGTTGTGGTGGTTAATTTTTTATCAACTTGACTGGACCTCAGTGTGCCGGGCTATTTGGTAAGCCTAACTTCAGGGTGTGCCTTTGATAATGTTTCTGTAAGAGATAAACAATTGTATTGGTGCATTCAATAAAATACAGCTCTCCTCATGAGTGCGGGCAGCATCTAATCAATTTGTTGAGGGCCTGAGTAGAACAGAAGGTGGAAAAAAACTGAATTAACACTGATTGGTTGCTTAACTTGTTTACATAGATAATCTGCCCTTACCATTTCTGGTTCTCGGCCTTCAGGCCCCACTGGGTTCTATTTGGCCTTCACAGTATCCCATCAGCTCTCTTGAGACTCCAGCATGCACGGCTGGCTGCCATACTTAGCTTTCAGTGACATGACTTAATTTTTTACATCAAATCTTTGTATATGGACATATGCAAATGTTTGTAGGCATTCTATAGTGATATATAGATATCTTGCCTAATTAAGACATGAAATACTGATCTCTGAGAGATAAAACAATTTGAGGGGGAAAAAGTATGGATTAAAGATCACATTTTTCATAATAAGTGTTATACTAGTTGGCTTTTTAGACTATATTCTAACATTAATGCTAAATTTTAAAATGAGGGTGTTTTGAGATAAAGTTTCACATACTCCAAGCTGGCTTCAAGTTTTCTACATAGTCCAAAATGACGTTGAACACCTTATCTTCCTGCCTCTACCTCCCCAGGTCCCAGGTTAGGGTGGGTTGGGATTAAAGGCATGCACCACCACAGCTGGCTGACATTGTAAAAAAAAATTTTTTTAATTTTTTTTTATTTATTATGTATATGTTTGCCTGAAGACCAGAAGAAGGCGCCAGATCTCATTACAGATGGTTGTGAGCCACCATGTAACTGCTGGGAATTGAACTCAGGTCCTCTGAAAGAGCAGCCAGTGTTCTTAACCACTGAGCCATCTCTCCAGCCTGACATTGTAAAATTAAATAAATATGCAGCAAATTGAAGCTGTCTTTTGTTAAAGTAATATTAAATTAAAATCTAGGTGACCCCTTTCTACCAGTACCTGGAAATAAGCAATAAAATTTGTTTGTTCCTGTTTTATTCCAAGGTCATAATTTGCAGGGTTTTTTTCTTCTCTGTGCTCAGGGTCCCTCATACTTAATAAGAGAAGATTATTTTACAATATTCTAAAGAAATGAGAAAGAACTAATAAAAAATGATTGATAAGTATGAAAAGGCTTGGCAGGGTGAGCAATCTAGGGCATATCTTTTATCTGAAAATTATTAGCATATGAGTTATAAAAATGAATTATAGAATGTAGGGATTTAACTCAGAAATTCTCTTCTTGAAGATAAATTTTTTTCAGCCACAAATCTTTTTTTAAAAAAAATAACTTTTATTAGATTTGTTCTTTCATAATTTCATACATATATGCAGTGCATTCTGGTTTATTGTGACCCCACACATGCCCATAGTCATCTCCCATACTGCAGTCAAGTCTTCCAGCACTAAAGACTCTTTGCTATATTCACATTTTATTGTTTGGTTGGAGACCCACTGAGCTGAACCAGGATACTCTGTGTCAGCATTGGCTTGGGACTATCCACTGGAGCCTGGTGAGCTTGTTATTGAGTACACAACTGTGGACAATGACTACCCTCCCCTAGAGTCCATCAGTAGCCAGTATGCCATCAGCTAGAGGTAATGCCCTGTGGTACCCTCCCTGATTAATGCTTGACTGCTGGCAGGCCTATTTTTGGGCAGGCCCATTGCAGGTAGCAACAGCAACTTGAAAACCATGATTAGATTGGCTATACCATACCCAAAACACAGAATTTCATAGCCATCTGAAGACAGGTTTTTAATCTAAAAAATACAATTAAACCATGATTAGATTGGCTATACCATACCCAAAACACGGAATTTCATAGCCATTTGAAGACAGGTTTTTAATCTAAAAAATACAATTAAACCATGATTAGATTGACTATACCATACCCAAAACACAGAATTTCATAGCCATTTGAAGACAGGTTTTTAATCTAAAAAATACAATTTGCAAATTCTATCAAGTACAGCAACAACCAAAGTGTTCCTCCAAAGCATTCGCTCAGTCAGAAAACACAATACTTAAGACAAAGCCTACCTAGGTCAACATATGCTAAAAAAAAAAAAAAAAAAAAGGCTAATAACAATTGAGCAATTGGTCATAAGTACTGTGCAGAGAGTCCTTTGTGTGGTTCTATTTAAATCCTCACAGTGACTCTATATGTTGGGATGGATTCTTTTCTGAACCTGACAGATAGAAACCTGGTACTGGCTAGTTGGCTTTTTAAATGATTTATTGTTATTATTATTATTATTATTATTATTATTACATCCTGACTACAGTTTCCCCTCCCTCCTCTCCTCTCTGCTCCCCCCTCCACTCCTCCTCCTTTTCCATTCATAAAAAGGCAGGCCTGGGGCTGGAGAGATGGCTCAGAGGTTAAGAGCACTGACTGTTCTTCCAGAGGTCCTGAGTTCAATTCCCAGCAACCACATGGTGGCTCACAACCATCTTTAATGAGATCTGGTGCCCTCATCTGACATACAGGGACATGTGCATACAGAGCACTGTATACATAATAAAAAAAAGAGTCAGAGACAGCCCCTGCTCCCACTGTTAGGAGTCCCACGATTAGACTGAGCTACACAACTGTAGCTTATGTGCAGAGGGCCTAGGTGAGCCCCACGCAGGCTCCCTGGTTGTCGGTTCAGTCTCTGTGAGCCCCTATGAGCCCAGCCAGGCTAGCTGACTCTGTGAGTTTTCTTGTGGTGTCCTTGGCCCCTCCGTGCCCTACAATTTTTCTCCCCTCTTCCATAGGATTCCCTGTGTACTGTCTAGTTTTATGTCGACTCGACAAAATCTAGAGTCATCAGAAAGGAGAGAGCCTCAATTAAGCTGTAGGGCATTTTCCTGATTAGTGATTGACTAATTGGAGTGATTGACTTGATTGGAGAGCCCAGACGACTGTGGGTATTGCCACCCTTGGGCTGGTGGTTCCAGGTGCTTCAAGAAAGCAACTGAGCAAGCCATGGGAGCTAGCAAGAAAACAGGATCCTTCCCAGCCTCTGCATCAGCTCCTGCCTCCAGGTTCTTGCCCTGTTTGAGTTCCTTCAACGATGAACAGCAGTATGGAAGGAGAAGCCAAATAAACTCTCTCCTCTTCAAGTTGCTTTGGTCATAGTATTTCATTACAGCAAGATAAAACCTAACTAAGACAGACCTTAAAAAAATAAAAAAGTGAGTAACAGAAGGCCATTGGATCTCTTTGAATTCCAAGTCAGCCAGGTCTACAGAGTGAGTTCAGGACAGCCAGGCTACATAGAGAACCACCCCCTTCAAAAAAAAGAAAGAAAGAAAAAGAAAAAAAAAGAAAGAAGGAAAGAGGTAACTTGAAGTTTAGAGCCTTATTTAAACTCATATCTTACTGAAACAGCTAAACGCTTATAAGCTTTCAACGTATTTCGAGGGAAGCAGATATATTTATGGTGCTCCGAAGTCTAGAGGAAAGGATCTAAAACAGTGGTTCACAACCTAAGGATCGCGACCCCCGGGCTCACACATTAGATATTTACATTATGATTCATAAGAGTAGCAAAATTATAGTTATAAAGTAGAAATAAAATAACTTATGGTTAGAGGACACCACAACATGAGGACTGTATCGGAGAGTCTCAGCATTGGAAAGGCTGAGAACCACTGGGCTATAAGAGACTATCACTGACAGCCAATTAAAGCCACATCCAATGCCATAATAGATTTCATATGAGTGCTACTAGAATAAGATCACACATAGATTACTAAATATTTTAATGTCCTCTGAGTTAGCCATTGCAGTAAGTATTAACAATAAGAAGTATATTTATAATAATTTGCCTATACATGAAAAATTGTTACAAAATTGGGATCCCCTTGCTCTCCTGAGGCATAATGCCAATGCCCAGCTTCTTAGTAGAAGCTGGATCTTGAAGTAGTCATTTGCTTTACTGTGCTTGCTACAGCAGGGGGCACTAAGGGTTCTAGAACTTCAGGTGGCAACACGGTTAAGAGAATCATCTTCCTAAACTGCAGAGCCACCATTAAAGCATTAGATGTCCCCAAAGCTAGAATGACCATGAATGAGAACATATTCAAAACATGAGCATTGGCAAGATCATTGACATCAATGTTCTAGGTGATTCATAAGATACTTTGCTTATGAAATGCTTCCTATCATTTATTTACTTACAAACCTCTACACAGATCAGCTGAAGATGTCAGGACAGCATTTCACACTGAAATGACAGATGGCAGCTGCTGGAATAAACCCTGAACTAGGAGAGTTTGAGAGAAATTTCCCCTTCTTGTTTTTACTTACTAATGATGAAAAGCAAAGAAAATTAGTTAATCTCCTTTTCTATATCTAAAAAGGGATACCAAATGGCCATGGCAGTACATTCCTTTAATCCCAGTGCTCTGAGCTCTGGAGGCAGAATCTGGTGGACCTCTGTGAATTTGAGGCCAGCCTGGTTTAGAGAGTTCCAGGACAACCAGAGCTACATAGTGAGACCCTGTCTCAAGAAAACAAAAATAAAAAGTGATGCCAATTTCTCTCCTGCTTATTAATGTGAAAATGTGTTGTAAAATGGGATAAATGCACACAACACTATGCTTTTGTTGTTAGTTTTGAGGTGTGTATATCTTTTAGAGTGTTTGTTATTGTTGTTGTGGCTTTGGTTTTTGTGGGTTTGGGTTTTTCTTTGATACAGGCTCTCATGTAGCCCAGTCTACCTTTAACTCAGTATCCATTTAAGGCTGACACTAAGCTTATAATTCTGCCTCCATCTCCAAAGAGCTTGGATTTCCCTATATTCTACCGCACCTAAGATACTATTAAATCTATGAAATGTCATGCTGTCAGAAAAAGAAATCCCAGGGCTGGCAAGATGGCTCAGAGGGCGCTTGCCACTTAGCCTCACAGTCTGAGTTTGATCTCCAGAACACACGTGGTAAAAAGAAAAGAACTAATTCTGAAAGTTTTCCTATGACTTCCACATGCCAATAAGCACATGTGCACACACACATACACACACAGAGACACACACGTGCATGCACGCACACACTAAAAAAACAGAAAACAAAATCCCAGAAACAAAATTCAGTCTTCCATATGAGCTTTTGATTCCAAACTTGGAAGTGGCTTTGGAATCTTCTAACCACACAGGCCAAAGGATTCATCTTTTCTAGTGATACAGGGCAGGAATTAAACACAGTTACATACTGTCAAAGCACTTTTAATGCTAATAATAAGTTTTTGTTGTAAACAACCCTCTTAATATTTATTCTAGATAAGCTGAGATGTCAGCAGGGTGATCTGGCTTCCGAAATGATAGGTGTTAGAACCATCTCCAGTCCTCTTGTTCCCTGGCCTCCTTGAACAAAGCACTGTTATCTGAGCAGCCAGCTGGACTGTGATTATGCCAACAGCAGCTGTTTTGAACAGTCCACAGACACCTTCAGGACATTTGCCTTCACTCCAATCAGAGCTGCTTCTTCTTAAAGCCCAGTTCTAATCTCAGAAGGCCCTGAGGTTGTGCCAGCCACACACAACTGTTTCAAACTGCTTAGACCAGACTGTTTGCAATCACAAGCCACCATGAATTCTAGACGACCCTGATCTTTTCACCCAAACTAGATCTGGAGGGCTTCATATACTGGCCTAGCAAAAAGCCTGTGACTGCTATGAACAAAGTCCTTCATTTGCATTAGAGGCTGTTGTGATTGGTCAGTTCAGGGTCTGTGCTGTAGCTGAAGCTAATACAGTCTTTCTTTGTTGTGATTGGTGCAGACATCCTTGCCACCCACCCTTTGGCTCTCTAAGCA
Organism: Sigmodon hispidus; assembly: GCA_004025045.1. Classification (NCBI taxonomy): domain Eukaryota; kingdom Metazoa; phylum Chordata; class Mammalia; order Rodentia; family Cricetidae; genus Sigmodon; species Sigmodon hispidus. Next base: position 45,332 of record PVIH01004038.1, on the reverse strand, counting down.
GGCTAGCCAGCATACTTTGTGAGTAAACCTGAGCACACTCTCCTCTGCTAGATCCTAGTATGGCAATACCAGTGCCAATAAAAAGCTTAGCCTGGGTCTGGAGAGATGGCTTGGCAGTTAAAAGCACTTGTTGCTCTTTCAGAGAAGTGGAATTTGGTTCCCAGCACCCACATCAGACAACTGTAACTCCAGTTCTAGGTGATCTGATGCTTCCGGCTTCCTTGGGCACCTGAATTTATGTGAACATACCCACACACAGACACACATACCAACACATAATTTAAAACAATAAAAAGTAAATCCTTAAATTTGAAAAAAAAAATAAGTAAAAAGCATAGCTTGAGAAATCATTGAATAATAAAAAAATAAAGAAAAGGACATGACTGCTGTTATGTATGGTAGGGGAGAAGGTGTATTGCAGATGTAAGGGAGAGCCACAGCCTAATGCATAGTAGACAGAGGTATCAGCAGGAGTCTAGAGCTAACCTGGCCAGACTGAGGATGGCCATGTAAAGAAAGAGTGGGAAGGAGAGCAGAGAGGAGCTGCCAGCCAAGAAGGGCAGCTTAGGCCAACAGACCATGTAACCATAATGGTTGTGTTATACGGGGGTAGGGAGCTGGGGGAAGAGAAGGCCTAGCCCATTCATGGGCTGTAGAAGTTTAGGGTAGGGGCAGAGTATGCTAGCCAGAGAACCCTGTAATAAGTAGGGTGTGAGGGATGATGGGAGCACCGGGTAGGCAGTGTCAGCTTTGATGTGCTGGGGAATTAACAGCCTTATCTACTGCAGTAGAGATGATAAGGACTGGGAGATAAAGAACCATGGCCTCTGGTCACTGGAAGGGTAACAGATAGAGACTCTGATGCAGATTTGTAACACTTGTCACTGTGGTGCTAAGGGCTCCCACAGACAAGGCCCATAGGAGCACTGTAATATATTTTTAATTTATTTACTTTAAATTCTATGTGCATTGATGTATTGCCTGTATGTATGTCTGTGTAAGGGTTTTGGATGTCCCAGAACTGGAGAACTGCCATGTAGGCACTAGGAACTGAACTTGGGTCCTTTGGAAGAACAGCCAGTTCTTAACCACTGAGCCATCTCTCCAGGCCCATGAGCACTGTAATATTAGAAGGCACAATCACATGTCACCATCATTGCTTTTTGTAGATAGCATTCTGCCCAGTCTCAGTGACTCCCAGAGAAGTCCCCAGAATCATACCGACTCTCCGAATGCAATATTCAAGGCAAGGTTTTTTTTATTTCAGTTGTACAACTGGGCTCAAACTGAGTTCCTGTCTACCCAAAAGCAAACCCTTTTAAAACGCAATAATCAAACAAAGACTATAAGAATGCTGTTATCAGGCTGGGGAGTGAGGACTCAGAGAAAGTTTCTTTACTATTGCTGGCAAGTAGGCAGCTGCTGGGTGATCAATTGTTTTAGGATGGGGAGAGAATGCCCCCTGGCTGGGCCAGAATGTCCTTAGATAACCCAAGACTTGGGCACTTGGCCTTGGGGGCTTAGCCTTGGGGGCTTAGAAACCTCTCAGCTTCTAAAATAGCTCCAGGCCTCAAAGTAGAGAGACTTTAGTTTCCACAGTTAGTATACTGTTTGGGAAACTGAGGTACAAAAGTTGCCAAGTTCTATGCTATCAGTGATTGCAAGTCAGAACAATAAGTTTCCTAGGTAGGCACCTAGGGGTACAAGCCTCTAGCTTCTAAAGGCTAGTAAAATAGGCTGTTACATCTCAGAGCTTAGAGCTATAAATCTCTAGTTCTACCAGTCTGACACAGACTTTGAACACTCAAGGGCCTAGGTAGGGCCTTTGGAAGCACTTCTGACCCATACACAGTCCCTACCAAGAGAGAGCAAAAGAACACCCAGACAGCTGGCTGGTTACCAGCTGTCACATGTATCATGCTGGTTGAGGCAAAAATCCTTGAAAAACCTATGGTGTCAATTCCAGGATGCCTTCTCCAGTTTCTTCTTAATTTGTTGTGATCTGCTGCTGCTGCTGCTGCTGCTGCTGCTGCTGTTTTTGTTGTTTGGGAATGGTAGTATCACTCTGTAGCCCAGATTGATCTCAAACTCATTATATTGCCTGGCTGGCCTGAAACTAACTAGTGGGAATCCTCTTGTTTCAGCTTTCTGAGTGTTGCGGTTAAAGGCATGAGCCACCACACCCATATCACTGGTAATATTTTGTATACCTCTTTTTCACATTGAAAAAGAAGTAAAAATCAGTTTCACAAATATTTGCTGAAGAGCCTTTTTATCAGGTAATCATCTGCTGTTCCCAGACACATTCTCATCTATTTGCATAGAGAACTTTTGCAGTCTGGTATATTTTCATTTTCTTAAACAACACCCATTATCATTTGCAAGACTGATTATTCATAGGAACACTCGCCATCACACATCCACATTGCCTTTGTTATTGATGTTTCCAGAAACAAAGAGGTATGATTGTTTTTTCTTTATGCATCAAAATAAAGAGCAAGATCAAATGATTATCTTAAAATGAAATAACATCACTCATGGAAGTTTGTCTTTTAATAATCATAGAACCACTGGAAACTGCTAGAACCACAGAACTGCTGGGAAATTAGCTTTCTACCTATTCTACTACTCTACTGTTAATGAAATCAGGGAGGTGATAAAGATACATTGTGTCCCGGGCAGGGGATGTGAGAGAAAACAGTCCCTACCCATCCCGGAGCTTATATTAGGAGTAAGGGTGGGATGTGTGTGTGTGTGTGTGTGTGTGTGTTTGTGTGTGTGTGTGTGTGTGTGTGTGTGTGTAGAAAAGTAAAAGGATTGTCAGAGTGAAGAGTATGTGACTAAAATAATAAGAGACAGAGGAAAACCTTCTTAGGGCGTTAGGAAGTCAAGTCTAAAGAAGATGCTGTCCTTTCCTATGACCTGAGAAATGCAGTATTTCAGAAGATGGAGGTTTACATTCCCAGGGTGTAGAGAGTGTGTGTCGGGACACACAGGAGAAGAATGACTTGGGAGGAGGATGAAGAGTACATTAAAATCACATCATAATGGAGTTTTGTTATTGTTTTAATGTGTTTGTTATTGTTATTGTCATATCACTATTTATCCAAGGCTTGCCTTGAACTTGTAATTCTCTTGCCTATGTGCTGAGATTACAGGTCTGTGCCACCACACCCAGTTTCAAAGTGGGTTTTGCAGCCTACCCTAAGTAAGATTTATTTTGAGTAAAGATAGGAAGACATGAATCACTGGAGAAAGTGCTTAATGCTTAAGCATAAGGAAGGACCAGGTTTGGATCATGTGAAGCCACGCAGGAGTGCACACCTGTTACATTGGAGCTGCATGCAGCAGAGACAGAAAGGTCTGTTAATCTCAGAGATGGGAGGAGAAAAATCACTGACCAAATTATCATGGCCAAATTAACTAAAGTAAGCAATTAATTAAAACAAGCTATTTTATTTGTGGTACATGGGCTGCCTCCCCAAAGGCCCCCAAAGTACAAGAGGTCAGCATTAAATTTGAGAAAGACAATGCTTTTATATATATCAGAGGCAAGGATTTTCAAATGGAAGATTTGGTGAGCAAAATAGGTGGGTTACGAGAGCAGAACATATAAGTAAAGCAAGTTAGTCCCCTCTGAAGGAAAGACATGGTTGCAAGGTGGGTATACCGAGGTAGTCATAACAAGGCAGCCTTAACAACCCTTTCGAAATAAAGGTAGGGTCCCAAGATGGTCATAAACAATGTTTAGAAACAAAAGCATGGTTGTCATTCCTATACCAGGCAGAACAGAGCATTTGTAGTTCTGGTTACAGGTTAAGAGACTCATGGTTCTTCAGAAGACCTGAATTTAGTTCTCATTACCCATGTCAGCAGGCCACAGTCACCCCCAACTCCTACTGCAGGAAATCTGACACTTCCACAGACACACACATACAAAATTAAAAAATAAAAATTAAATCATAAAAAAGAAATGAAATTTAAAAATACCTCTTCTTCAAAATCAGTTTGGAAACCAAAATCTTCCTAAATGAAAACAACTTACTTTTTTTTTTTAAACCTTTATTTATTTATTATTTATTTATTTGCCTTGGTGTTTGCCTGGAACTGGAACTACAGACAGTTGTTAGCTGCCATGTGAGTGCTGGGAATCGAACCCGGGTCCTCTGGAAGAGCAGACGGTGCTCTTAACCACTGAGCCATCTCTCCAGCCCCAACAACTTACTTTTTAATGTAATATAATTGGACAAGGCAGAAAACAATTTTAGTAAGGTCAGAGGGAAAGTATGTGATAAAAAAAATTTGGGCTACCAGCAAATTTATTGCAGGGGTTGTCTCATAGTCCAGGTTAGTCCTGAACTCATTATACAGCTCAGGATGACATTTGACTTCTGATCCTCCAAAAGCCCAAAAAGATTCTTTAATTCTGGGACCACAGAGATTCCTTAACATCCAGGCATGGTGGCACATGCCTGGGATCCCAGCATGTGGAGAATTATTATATAGAAATGAAACATGAAGAATATCAATGTACTATACATCATTTGCCCCCCATGACCTTTCCCTGACCTCCCCCTTTTATTCCTGCTGGGTCTCTTCCTTCATACACATAGTTCTGTTCATTTTCATGACATATGTGCCTATGTACAGTTAAAATAGTATTCCACATATGAAAGAAAAGATGGAATATTCTATGGTGATTGATTGAATATGTAGATGGATTCTAATGGTCTGACCATCTCCAAAGTAATTAATTCTACAAATCTATGAGCATGGGTGGTCTCTCCATCTTGTGGTGTCTTGCTCAACTTCTCTTTTTAGAGTTTTGAGGTTTTAATTTGTAGTGCTCTTTCATCTCTGTAGTTTATTTTTGTATTTTATTTTGAAGTTGTTGCAAAGGCAATTCTTTCATTTTATCTTTTAGAGTTGCCAGTGAGTAGTCTGACGTTATTTTGTTTCTGCTGTGAAAGTGGATTGGCATTTTTCTCTTACAGCATTCATTCATTATGAGGCCAGGCAAGCTGGCCTTGAACTCACTGTATAACCCTTGCAGACACACACTCCTCCTGCCTCAGCTTCTATAGGCATGCACCATCACACTCGCCTCTCTCATAGATGTTGCATTGTTTCTTTGTTTTATATTTTTGACATTTTGACTAAGTAGAGGAGAGTTTCTCCTTTTGTTATATCTATTTGAGGTTCTAAATGCCTCTTTGTTGGCATTATGTATTTCTTTTCATTTTGAATTATTCATTTTTTATTTTATGTGTTTTGTCTTGCGTATGTGTACATGTAGTGCATGCGTGCCTGGTGTCCACAGAGACATCAGATTCCCCTGGGACTGTATGTAGTTACGTGAGTGATTGTGAGCCACAATGTGAGCACCAAGTTCTCCCCAACAGCAGCAAGTATCCTTAGCCCCTGAGCCATCTCTCTAGCCTCTACTTGTATAATTTCCAGAACATTCTCCCCTGACCTCAACTTGTGTGCCATGTCACCCTACACACATGCACAGACAGACAGACGGACAGAGACACACGGAGAAGCAATTCCTCAAATACACTGGCCACTTGTTACACTGTTAATATTAAGAAAACTTATTTCTGTGATTAAGACTAAAAACTCTTTTGGAGAATTCTTTTGTTGAGGAAAATTAGAAAACAAAGAAGGAAATAACTAGAAATCTTATGTGCATCGTCAACCATTCATAAGGAAGTCAGAGCCATTCATACGGAAGCTTACAGTCGTGATTTTAAAAACTGATAATGACTGCTATTGTAAGAAACTGATCTGTCAATGGTTTATAAAAGGAACTGGGAAAGCATATCATTATACCTATATTTGAAATCTTTACTGTTGTGTTTGGGGCGGGAGGTTCTTGGCCCAAGAGGATGATAGACAGTTACATGTCTCTTCCTGTAACATTTCTAATCACATGATGCACTTTCCTAAAATGGATTCTTTCAGGATAAACCAATTGAGTAAGATTGACAGTTGGTCTCCAGAAATTACTATAGAAATCAGTATAAATATATCTTAGAGAATATTAATGTAATGTCTGTAAGCACTAGCTGTTCTGACATTCATGCTATAGGTATTTGTTACAGGCCAAGTTATAGTATAGAGCATTGCAAGAGCCCATTATTGAAACTGCTGAAGCTCTCATTCTGTCCTAGTAGAAAGAAAATCTATATACTTCAAGTCAGGTTATGATTACAGTGGTATGATTCATATTTCATGTAGTTGCAAAGATGGGAAAGATTAGTTCTAAGCAAGCCAAAATTCAGGAGACTATTCTGGGCTTGGTGGCACATGCCTATAATAGCAGCACTTGGTAAACTGAGGTCTGAGGAGTCTAAGTTTGAGCCCAATCTAGACTGCATAGCAAGACCCTGCCTTCATCCCCTCCCAATAATAATGATGAAAAGACTGGTAGACAAAGAGAAGCCAGGGATACATTCTAAGTATTTCATCCAGTGTAGAAACAGAAAACTGGAGCTGGAGAGATTGCCCAGTGGTCATGTTTAGAACTAATCTTTTCCAACTCTGCAACTGCTTCAAATGTCATTCATTCACTGTAATCATAACCTGTCTTGAATTATATACATTTATAATTCTATGTAATTTTATATACTTCTGAGTTGGAGGCCATTCTGGTCTACAGAGTGAATTCCAGGACAGCCAGAGCTACACAGAGAAACTCTATCTTGGAAAACAAAAACTAAAAACAAACAACAAAAAAAACCCCTCATGTCATAAAACATTCATAAAGCAAATATTAAATAGAACCAGGGAAATCCACTGTAATGAGCTCAGCAGTTAGGAGTTTGTACTGCTCTTCTAAATGTCCCATCAGTTCCCATCAGTTCCCAGCACCCATGTTCAGCTCCGTGAGATCCAACACTCTTTTCTACAGCTTATAAACATTCATGCAATAGACACACAAACACAAAACTAATAGAATAATTGTTAAAAAGAAAACATCTTAAGTACCCAAATGAAGAAATTCAATATATGGAAGGTGATGTTGGGAAAATAGGAGAGAGAGAAAGAGAGAGAGATGGGGGGAGAGAGAAACTGTACAGAAGAACTAGCCATAATTATGGCACTAATCTAAATAGATCAAATAATCATGATTCCAAAACCAACAGAGAAAATGAGAGGAAATACTGAATGGAAATTTTCAAATTGAAGGATGTGAATTTCCATATTGGAATGGCTCATATAGTATGCACTGCAATTGATAAAAATAGACTCATACAAAGTCATGTCATGAAATTTCAGAAACCTGAGGACAGTGGAAAATTTCATAAGCTTCCAGAGGTTAAAACAGGATTTGTAATATAGATCACAAATGAGAACACTTCTGTACTTCCACGCTTCTGTAGTAGACAGAATTCTAAGATGGCCTAACAAATTCATTCCCTACAGAAGCATTCTGAACATGTTATGTTTCATTGCAATAATTATACCATTATAGCACAGTTGACATTTTTGAGATTTTCTTTTGTTTTGGTTTGGTGTTTTTCGACTTTTCTGGACATGATTTCTCTGTGTAGCCCTGCCTGTCCTGGAACTTGCTCTGTAGAACATGCTGGGCTACAATTCAGAGATCAACATGCTTCTGCCTCCTGAGTGCTGGCATTAAAGAAATGAGCCACCACCACCTGGCTCACTGCTGACTTCTAGATAGGATTGGCCTAACCAATTTTAAGAAGTCCTTGATAGGCCAAGTAGTGGCACATGCCTTTAATCCCAGCACTCAGAAGGCAGAGGCAGGTGGATCTCTGTCAATTCGAGGCAGACCTGGTCTATAGGGTGAGTTCCAGACAACCTAGGCTGCACAGAGAAACTTTGTCTTGGAAAAAGGAGGAGGAGGAGGAGGAGGAGGAGGAGGAGGAGGAGGAGGAGGAGAGTCATTCTTGATAGCTAGGCATGGCAGCATTCACTGTAATCTCAGTACTTGGGAGATAAGAGATAGAGGATTGGGAGTTCCAAGTCGTACTCATCTACAAAGTGAAACGAGGCCAGACTGGGATACCTAATACTTGATGTTAAAAGGAAAAACTGGAATAAAATAGCCATAACATTTATTCTATTCATTATTTCCTAGTTCTTTGTTCCTCTCCACTCTTAAAATAGTTTTCACTTTTGCCACTAAATCGCTCATTTTCTGTTCACCGATATCTAAGAGAAGTGAAAGAACCAGTATTTCAGCTCACAAAGTTCCTAAAAACCTGTACGAGGGTTTTGCCTGCATGTATAATTGTGTACTGTTTGCATGCCTGGTGCCCAAGGAGGCCAGAAGAAGGCATCAGATCTCCTGCAACTGGAGAGACAAAAGAATGTGTGGCACCATGTGGATGCCAGAGTCCTCTGGAAGAGCAGTCAGAACTCTCAACCTCTGAGACATCTCCTGAGCTACCTTCACACACCCTTTTATGTTCTCACTATGTTGCTCTGGCTAGCCTAAAACTCTCTAAGTAGACCAGACTGTCCCAGAACTCAACGAGATCTGTCTGCTTTTGCCTCCAGAATTCTAGAATTAAAGGTGCACATTGCCACCCCCAGCTGTCATTGTGAAATTTTAAATCTTCAGAAACGTGAGAAATAAAAGTCTAGAAACTTCCATTGGGGGAAAAGTGAGTCACACTTAAAGGAATAAAACAGAAAATGTTGCCAGGATTATATTACCAACACTAGATGCCAAGATACAGTGAAGCAACAATGTTTTCAGAAATCTGAGGGGGCGGGTATCTTTCGAATCCAAAGATAGACATTATTTTGTATTCAAGGACTCGGGGAATTTGCTTCACATCTACTCCTCTCTAGGTCTTCGTAAGAATGTATTCCAGCAAGATAGAGATAGAGACAAGACAAAAACCATAAAGTCAAAAAAACAGTGCTACTGCACTGAAAAAGCAACCTGGCAGAGCCAGAGGCACGAAGAAATAAAACTGTGTCTCCAGGGAAGCGGGAAATCAGACGAAAGTGGGGCTCGCGATGGTAAAAGCAGTGGACTGCGTGCTCCGGTCTGATCGCGTCCCACAAATTCATGTTGAATTTACTCACGAATTCAATAGTATAAAATCGCTGTGTCTTTAGGGAGCAGTTAGGTTACGATGACTCCTTTCTTGCAAACAGAACCAACACCCCAAGAGCCCAGTATGGTGGCTGCGCTGTCATCCCAAAACTCAGGAGACTGAGGCAAAAGGATCTCTACAAGATCCCAGCTTGAGCTAGTTTCCAGAAAGCTTGGAAACCAGAGTAAATGGTCTGACAGGAAGAAAATATTCTGCACCTTTTGGCCCCTCCTTCAGACAGCATGAATAACCTTCACCAGGTGATTGGCATCTGTGACCTGATCTTAGATGTTCCAGTCTCCAGAAGTGGAAAAATAAATACCCATGTTCATAAACTACCCCAGCCTGGGATATTTAGTCAGAACAGCACAAAGACACTAAGAACTTCAAGGTTGTTTTGTAAAAACAAATAAATAAAATAATGCTGTAGGAAGTAATATATATTATATATAATAATATTTATAAAAATCAGATGAGAAGTTTAACTAAAAGCTATTTTATAATGGTATGTCATATAAACATGTGCTACAGCCTGAGAAGTCCATCAGGCAACATCAATTGTGTGAACATCATACGTTAATGTACTCACACAATGTAGGCTATGTCATACATGCATTATTTAGCTTACTGGTCCAAGGAACTTGATGAATAAAACAACATGAGATTAAGTCAAGTTAAAAAAATTAATTTTTTGCTCTAACAGCATATATATATGTATATAAAACGCATTCTTAACAATAGAAAATACACAAAATGATAGTGAATCCTTTATTAAGAAAATACATGAGAGAGGTCCCAAGGGGAGTGTCTGAGCCTACCACTACAATTTTTCTAAATCAATACACCTATAACTGTATTCTAAATACTTCTCTTCATACCCACAAATAGGTGTAGCTTTCGTCCCTTACCAAAGAAACTTCTTTCTGCAATAGCTGGAAACTGTTGCAGAGAACCACAAATGGTCAAATGCAGAAAACACCTGAGTGTGGGGTGACTGTGTTAGTTTGCCTATTGTTGCTGTTATGAACACCATGACTAAAAGTAACTTGGGGAAGAAGAAAAGGTTTATTTCATCTTACAGCGTATAGTCCAGTGGTTCTCAACCTGTGGGTCATGACCCCTTTGGGGAGTGTATATCAGATATGCTGAGTGTCAGGTATTTATATTGCAATTCATAACAGTAGCAAAAATTGTAGTTGTGGAGTAGCAATGAAACAATTGTATAGTTGGGGTCACCACCACACGAGGAACTGTATTGAAGGATCAAAGCATTAGGAAAGATAGTCGGGATGGAGAGATGGCTCCGCGGTTAAGAACACTGACTGTTCTTCCAGAGGTCCTGAGTTCAATTCCCAGCAACCACGTGGTGGCTCACAACCATCTGTGATGACATCTGGTACTCTCTTCTGTATACTGTATACATAATAAATAAATAAATCTTAAAAAAAAGAAAAAGAACTAAAACAGAGGCCATGAAGGAATACTGCTGACTGGCTTCCCATGGCTTGCTCCAGTTACATTTATTTATTTATTTGTTTGTTTGTTAGTTTTACTTAAACATTCTTTTAAATTTTAGTTATTTTTATTTATTCTGCTTAAATATTCTTTTAAAATTTTATTTGTTTATTTATTTAGATTTATGTGTATAGGTGTTTTGTATGCTTGTATGTCTGTATATCATGAGTATACAGTGCCCAAACAGACCCAAAAAGGGCAATGGACCCCCTGGATCTGGAATTACAATGACTGTGACATTTATTATATAACTTAGGACCACTTATGCAGAGGTGATACTGCCCACTGTTAGATTAAGGGGAAGGAGAACAGAGTCCCACAGAGAGACAGTGAGAACTGCCGCCCAAGAGAGCAAAATGCAATGGCACACAGGTGAATTCACTAGCCATGTGGCAAGACATAGGTTAATGGAAATGGGTTAAGCTGGGGCTGGAGAGATGGCTCAGCGGTTAAGAGCACCGCCTGCTCTTCCAGAGGACCCGGGTTCGATTCCCAGCACCCACATGGCAGCTAACAACTGTCTGTAGTTCCAGTTCCAGGCAAATAAATAAGTAAAGTTTAAAAAAAAAAAAAAAAAAAAAAAAAGAAAAGAAATGGGCTTAAGCTGTAAAAGCTAGCTGAAAATGAGCCTATGCCATAAACCAAACAGTTTATAATTAATACAAGCTTTTGTGTGATTATTTGGGGCTAAGTGACTTTGGGACTGCAGGTCTGAACCTCAGGCCAGATAGACCAGAAACTTACTACAGTCCATGGTGGGCTTGGCTCACCCAGACCAATCATTAATCAAGAAAGTCAAGTCTGGCAGCAAACACCTTTAATCCAAGCATTTGGGAGGCAGAGGAAGTTAAATCTCTGTGTTTGAGGCTAGTGTGGTCTACTGGGTGAGTTCTAGGACAGCCAGGGCTACACAGAGAAACGCTGTCTCAAAAAATAATAATTTTTTAGAAAAAGAATAAGAAGAATCTGCCCCTTGCCTACAAGCCTACCTGAACTATTTTCTCATCTGAGTTCCCTCTTCCCACATGACTCTCATTTGCATCAAATTGACAAAAATAAATAAAAATAGTGTAACACCCAACTGCAGCTGATACAACTGTAACACAGCCCATACACCCAAGGCTCTGGGAAGAGGGTATGGGAAGATTGTAAGAGCCAGAAGACCGTATAGCTCATGTATGAAACTTTCAAAAGTTAAATTGCAAAATAATGTGGCAAACAAACTCCTCTTTACTGGATTGTTGACAGTTTAGGAAAGGTGAAGATGACTAAGCCAATAGAACTTGAGTTCTAAAGCGCTGCACTGTAGCAGCAGAAGCAAAGGCATTTAGAGAACCAACTAACCAATGGTGGGTGACTTGACACACCTCCTGCCTTGGCCTGGTGACAGTACGAGGATTAAACTGCACTTTATCATGCAAATATGAACATTTTAAATTGTATCAGCAAACAATCTAAGCATTCATTAGGTCATGTTAAGCTATGTACTTGTATTTTTTACCAGCTAAGGCTTGATTCATTCCTCTACCTTAGCTGAGTGTCTCTCCCCTTCCCCCGTTTCTCACTTCCTCCCCCACCCATTAAGTAACCATTTTCTTTCTCTGTTTAACAGTAACTTTTGTATGTGTTTGTGTGCCCCTTAGTGGATTTTCTTCAGTTTGTAAAACAAAGAAACAACTTGGGAATTAGATATTATTTTAGCTGTGAATTCTACTTTTAGCTTTATGACCTTAAGTCACTTCACTTCTCCAAACCTCTGAGTCCTCACCTTTTACACAAGGAAATTAATATTATGTGGTAAACACAACATTGTTGAAAAAGTTAAATAACAGGCAAGTATATTGACTAAATACCTAGTAAAATATCTGAAAACCCGATTTAGTAGAAGGCAAGTAAAAAGTAATCTTGCTACTTAGAATTTGGACCTTTTGCCTCAGTGTATAGCACAAGTCTCTCATCTATATCTTTTGACTATGGGGAGCTGGGCAGTGGTGGTACATGCCTTTAGTCCCAGCACTCAGAAGGCAGAGACAGATGGATCTATGAGTTTCAGGCTAGCTTGGTCTACAGAGCAAGTTCCAGCCAGGACAGCCAGGGCTACACAGAGAAACTAAACTAAATAAACAAATAAACAAGAAAATAAATAAGTTGACTGTGAGATGTATACGTATATTTGTTTTATAAACCCAATTTCTGTTAATTAAGTTTGGCTTTCAAGATTCCCACTCGAGGCTGGTTATGGTGACACAACCCTATAATTCTAACATTCAGGAGGTCAAGCTGTTGACAAAACAAGAAAAAGGAAATTTCTGCAAACTCCTCATCTTAGCCATTATGCCTGATTAAGGGGCCAATAAGATAACAGTTACATTTAAAAGATGATATTCAGGGTCTTATGATATTCCTCTCTATATTTTATGTTTATAAATTTTAAAATATTTAATTTTTTCCATATTAGAAAGCTAGAACGAAGATGAGCTCCCCTCAAAAGGAAGAGGCATTAACCCCCTTTCATGACTACGGCATTTGTTAGTATATAGTCTTTACTGTTCAATGAGTCAAGAAGTGAGAGTCTATCTTCTTGCAAATATTTTTCTTTATAAGTTCTATTATTGGAATGGGAGAAATGGCTCAGTGGTTAAGAGTGCAGTGCTTTTGGAGAGAACCTGAGTTCATACCACATGGCTCACAGGTTCCTGTAACTCCAGGTCCAGGAAAGCTAAGACTCTCTTCTGTACTCCAAGGGTCCCTGTGTTCAGAAGTATATAATACACACACACACACACACACACACTTAAAAATAAAAATAAATTATATTATTAGGTTTTTGGTAGGTTTTTTGTTTGTTTTATCTGTTTTTAAGACAGAGGTCTCTAATATATAGCCCTGGCTGACCTGAAATTGGCTATATAGATCAAGCTGACCTAAAAAACTCACCAAGATCCACCCTATGCCCCTCAGGTTTTGGAGATAAAGACATGCACCACCACATTGGACTTGGTTGCTTTATTTTTTTTTATTTTTATTTTTTTTAAAGATTTCTTTCTATTTAGGTGTTTGTCTGTACTACACGTGTCTGTCTGTGCCTGCAGATGCCAGAAGGGGGCATCAAATCTGGAGATGGAGCTCCAGTTAGCTGTAAGCCACCTGACTTGAATGCTGGGAACTGAATTCAGGTTGTTGGAAAAAACAGTAAGCATTTTTCAACCACTGAGCCATATCTCCAGTCTCCTATTATTATTATTATTATTATTATTATTATATCATTATCATTATTACTAAAGAGAGTAGCCTAAGAACAGTAATAAAGATCTTTCTCTCACTTCAGCTGAACTGCCCGTGGCCTGCTGCTGTACACCTAAATGAGAGATACTCCAGGGAAATCCGTGCAGGAAGCAAGGGTTGATGAGTCAGCCTGTGGCACACTTTTCTCTGTGTGGTCCTAAATCAAAGCTTCAGTTAATGACAAAGCTTTCTTTGTTTCTAAAGAGCTTGTCTAGGGAGCGACAATAAGATGGAGGAGCTAGCCATTAATAGCCTCTAACATTTCTTTGTTTTATTAATGGTATCTGCTGCAAAAAGTCCAATTATTGCTTGAGGAAACCTACAGAAGTCATTATTTAGATATTTTCGTATTTAAAATCTCTGGGGTTTATTTACCACCTCTTTCCTTTTTTTCCTTCCCCCAACGCGCCACCAAGTAGTCCAAGCTCGTCTGGAACTGAAGATTCTCCCACCTCACCCTCTTGACCACTAAAAGTATAGCTATACACCACACCCAGACTCTTCTTCATTTTAAATTAAAAAATGATGCCTCCTTCCCTGCCCTAAAGTATTTGACTAGGTTGCTTATGCAGTAAGCTGTGCCAAGCCTATTCTTCCCCATAAAAGCTGTGCTTTGCTGATCTTTGGGGTGATTCACCTACTATGTATGCATACAAATTATAGTTCAGAAGGTTGTTGTAAGAATTAATTAATGTTTGCTGCATGCTTTATGATCTTCAGATGAAAGGCACAAGATGAAATGCAGTATGTCTACATAAAATAACAACACTGGAACACATAAAGAATGAGAGGAATCTTTCTGAACAAAAGATTGTACCGAGTATTAACTACATTGTCTTTTTTATTGTTTATAATAGAATGAAGCAGTTTTTGAAGGAACACCATGAAACTCAAGAGACTTTTCAGGGGAATATACAATTGATCAAGAAGGTGTTATAGACTTTAGCTTTTGAATATAAATGTCAAAATGGAAAATGTTGAAAGAAGGCAGGTAATGAGCAATAACAAAGATCCTTTGCTCAGTATACACCTGGAATCCTAGCCCTTGGGGGATGAGACAGGGGATCAGCAAATAGATCGAGACTTTACCTCACTCAGAGTAAGTTCAAAGACATCTTTGGGCTACGTGAAACCTTGTCGATAGATAGATAGATAGATAGATAGATAGATAGATAGATAGACAGACAGACAGACAGATAGATAGATAGATAGATAGATAGATAAGACAGACAGATAATGATGCTGGTGATGATGATGATGTATAGATGATAGATACAAAACATACATAAAGCTGACTCTTGAGACTTTCCTCACTGAGATAAACATTTATTTATAAACTATCAAGAACTAGCTTATTAAAAATCTTTTTTAAAAAGATATTTTATTTTATGTGAATTGGTGTTTTGCCTGCATGTGTAATTATGTAAGGGTGTCAGATCTTGGAATTACAGACAGTTGTTAGCTGCCTGGTGGATGCTGGGAATTGAACTCAGGTCCTCCAGAAAAACAGTCAGTGCTCTTAACCGCTGAGCCACCTCTCCAGTTCTTAAAATCTTTTATTCCACATAGTTTTACATGTAGGAGGGAAGAAGGTTTAAAGATATAGAACAAAGAAAGGAGAAAAGAAAATTGCATAAATATAAATATCAGTGGGCATAGGAGAAACCAGTTGGGTTTTGGTGTTTTGTTGTTTTTCTTGTATTGGACTGGTTTTTACAGACAGGGTTTCTTTGGGTAGCTCTAGCCATCCAGAGCTCACTATGTAGACCAGGCTGGCCTTGAACTTGATGATTCACCTTCCATCACCACCTGGTAAAAAACCATTTACTTTTTAGCCCATCCTTTTTTAAGATTTATTTTTAATCTTTATTTATTTGTATATATATGTATTCCTCTGTGGTACGTGTGTAAAATATTTTGTTAAAGAGGTTAGGTTCTTTGAAGTAGAATGAGAGGCAGTTGTAAGCCACCCAAAGTTGATGCTGGGGACCAAACTTGGATTCTTCACAGACAGCAAATAAAACCTTCAACTGCTGAGTCATCTCTCCAGCCCCAAACTTTACTTTATTCTCCTAATGGTAAGACCTGTAAACATCAGTTTATTCTGTCTAACTACTCCAAGCTACCTCAGGCAGGTCCCTAGGCATCTCAGGTCTGGACTACCACAACAGTTCCCTGACTGGCTACACACCTGAATTTATTTCAAGGCTGCATTCCCAACTAATCTTGTCTAAATCCCTTTCTGCCTTAGAAGGCCTGCTGTTATCAAGCCCATTCCACAAACCCCACAGTGACCATCTATTCCTGACTTTGTCCTCCTGAGAAGAATGGCCTTGTTCATAACTTTGGTGTCATCGGGGTGTCCCATATTTCTCCTTCATTGGTCTAAATTTAGCTCATTCCTGTGGCTTTCTGTTGGCTTTAAAACTATCCATGCCGTGATGATTCTGTCTCTCAGTAATCCTCCTTTGCTGTCCTACTTGCCTTCTGGACATCTAGGGTTTATACCACGGGCTTTCCTATTTGTTAATTTTACCTACGTAAAATTATGTAGTGAAGCTGTAACTTCCTGGATGCAAGGACCACTCTTTATATACATAGTACCAGGCCCTGGAGTTTAAAGACTTACAGAATATCATCAATATGGATAAGGTCTTTACTTTCAAAAACTAGACAAATATTTTGACAAGTACTGGGCATGTCCATTTCAGTTTCTGACTCACAAAGAAAGACTTCAGATCTGCACAGACAGACCATCAGCTGTGTTTTCTAGCTAGAAGGACTATTTTCTTCATCATGCCTAACACCCAGGGGAAATATTACCCTTAAAACTTTCTAATTCTCTTGCTAGTTCCAATCTTATTAATTCTCATTAATAAACTCCCAAGCAACCCAGTGGTACACACTTTTAATCCCAGCATTTGGGAGGCAAAGGCAGGTGGGTCTCTGAGTTTGAGGCCAGCCTAACCTACAGAGTGAATTCCAGGGCAACACAGAGAAAACCTGTTTCAAAAAACAAAATAAATAGATTTTAAAAAAGGAAAAAATAAAGAGAAAGAGAAAAAAGAAAGAAGCTCCTTTGCAAGCTTTTCAAGTTCTGTGAAAGCAAGAAGGCTGAGTCCCAGATAGGGAGAAAGCATTTTCAAACTGGAAAAATATGCTTTTGTGAGTTTGTTACAGTAGCACGCTGTGCATTTTGTCAGAGATTTCCTTCAAGAGATATATCATCTCTGGCTAATTGAGAGAATCGAGTTTATAAATACCCGAAGCTGAGGAGCAGTCACTAAGGCAATGGTGACCTTGCCAAGTATTCTGGCCAAGAGAGGCTACCAGAGCAGTGTTTACAACTCACTTCACAACAAAACAACAACCACCTCCCCCAAAACAGAGAGCAAACAAGCAAACCTGTCCCACAGTTCTGCTTGTCAAAGCAGCTGTCCTGGCGTGGGCTATTCCAGATTGGCCACAGGCTTTAAGAGTCAGGCAGACTCACAAACTGTGACTCATGGATTGCCATGATTTATTAAGTCACAGCATTAGTCAGATTTCCGTCACCAAAGCAAAGGCCTAAGATAACCAATTTAAAAAGAAAAAAAAGATTAATTCTGGCTCACATTTATAGAGATTTCAGCTCATGATTGATTGCTCCTACTGTTTTGTGGGCCTGTGGTAAAGCAGTAGCACAAAGCTAGAATGTATAACAAAACAAAAACATTCATGTCCTCACATGCCAGGGAGCAAAGGGAGAGAAAAATTCCTTTCAAGGGAATATACCTCAGGTGATCTGCAGGCCTCTGGTCCCTAAAGCTTGTACAAGCTCCCATTAGTGTTTTCTAGCATGGACCTTTGGGAGGATATTTAAGATATAAACTGTAATAACCACATTGAGCCAATAGCCAATTCTTCTATGTCTGTTTCTTCATGTGAAATAGGATTCTAAGGAGTTAAAATATGTAAAGTGACTGACTCATACAGTGCCCAGCATCTAAAAGCTAATAAATACTAGTCATAAAAAAGCAAGCTCCAAAAAATATTATCACGATAAAAAATACCTTAGTCTTAGCCTACTGACTCATTTTGATAAAACGTAAGGACTAGCTTGCTGAACTTGTTACAATCTGGTGGAGATTTGTTACTTCCTCATTTTGTCAATGTCCTTTTACTGTAAATGAATTTTCCCATGAAATAAAACAATTTCTTAAAATAAAAGAGTCTCTAGATTTTCTTTCTGAAGTAATTAAGGACAGTTAGAGGAGGCAAGAGTGAATCCATCACAGTGTCTTGTAAGAAGTGTATGCAAAGCCAGGTATGATGGCAATCATGAAGACCAAAGGAATGCCTGATGAAGGACACAAACCCCAGAGAAATGAGAAGTGTCCAGAGGGGTCACTGAACGTTCAGAAATGTTTCACAACATCCTTATGAGCAAGAACTAAGAGTTAAAGATGGTCTTGCTCTCACACTCAGCTCTATGTTTTGAAATAGAGTTTCTGAGCCTTCAACTGATAAAAATTACTTATAATACAAGTAATCTCTTTATTAATACTCAAGAACGTGCTTTTTGTGAACTAAGGTATTGAAGTGCATCATGTCTAATGCATTCTCTGGGTGATTTAGAACACTGATGCATCTTTGTCAAATGCACCCTGGCCATCAACGAACATTCCTAAGTCATCAACATCTTCCAAGCATCCAAAATCAAACTGATCTATTGGTTTAGTTTCAAAATCTCCATTAAGTATATTTTTTTCTTTTACTTTTTTTCTTTTCTTTTTTTCTTTTTTGCATGTCCAGCAACATCGGGTGTTTTGGCTCCTACACTGAGAGTCCAGATTCTGAATGCCATTACCAAGACTCAGTTACCAGCTCTGCCACTTTTTTGATGTATGACCTCTGGGCAAGTAACAACCTTTCTATTTCCTCAGCCTCCTTGTCTTTAATCTGGTGATAATAATGGTGCTGGTTTGGCTTTTGCCAGCTTGACACAGCCTAGAGTCACCGGGGCAAAAGGAAGTCTCAAATAAACAATGGGCCTCATCACTTGGCCTATGGGCATGTCTGTGAGAGAGCTTTGGTTTGTTTCAAAGAACATTTAAAAAGAAAATTATTTTCTATGTACGAGTGTTTTGTCTGCGTATATGTTTATCCGTGTGAGTGCCTGGTACCTCTGGATACCAAAAGAGAACATTGGCTATCCCAGAAATGGAGTTACAAACGCTTGTGGGCTGCCATGTGGATGCTTGTAATTGTGGGCTGCCATGTGGAGGCTTGTAATCAAACACAGAACAATTGGTGCTGTTAACCTCTGAAACACCCAGAGATTGTTTTGATTAATGATTTGAAGTGGGAAGTCCCATTCCACTGTGGGTGGCACTATCCCTAGACAAATTGACCCAAGCTATGAAAGAAAGATAGATGTTACAAACCAGGGTAAGGACTGGATGTGGTTCTTGTTTAGACCCATTAGACACTCAGGAAGTTCCCTAACTCCCAGCAGCTCTAGCAGTTTCTATGCACCCAGCGGGTGGACAGTTCTCAACCAGGATTAATGCAACTCTCTCTAGACCTCATCAGAGAAGTCTCTTCATGCAGTGGCTGTTGTTAATGCAGAGGCTCACAACTTGTCAAAGTGAAGAAAGCAAATGAGTGTGGAGTGCCCAGCTACAAATGAGTCATCTGTATCACAACCCAACCCCAAAGCTCAGACCATCTCAAAGGAGAGATTCTAAGAGCCAGAGTTCAAAGAGCTAAGCAGTGTCTTTGCACTCAGGAAGGTACAGCAGGTGCAGCTGCCTGTACAAGACCTGTACTAATTAAGCCAGTCACCATCCTAGCACGGAGCGGGAAAGAGTTCATGAGCCTCCACCCCTAAGGAGGAGGCAATGGGCAGTTCATGGATTCTGGGGTTTGGAGAATCAGGGTTTTGTTTTGTTTTTCGTTTTTGTTGTTTTGTTTTGTTTTGTTTTGTTGGGTTTGGGGGGGTTGCTGTTTTTTGGTTTTGATTTTTCGAGACAGGATTTCTCTGTATAACAGCCCTGATTGTCCTTGAAATTTGTAGACCAGACTGGACTCCAATTTATAGAGACCTACCTGGCTCTGCCTCCTGAATGCTGGGATTGAAGGCATCCATTACCTCACCCAGTTTGAGTCAGGGTTTTTTTCTAAGGCTACGGCTCCTGGTAAATCAACCATACTCCAGCGGATGGCCCAGTCCAGAAGTATATGAACAGAACAATTAGAGTATGTGGGTCTTATTTATTTTTATTATTATTATGGGTTATATAAAATAATAATAATAAATAAAACATGAAGCTGAAATTAGGGCTGGGAGGTCAGGTGAATCTGAGAAGAGTTAAGGAGAACTGGCTAAATATAATCAAAATATATTACACAAAATTCTCAAAGCATCAACGAGCATATTTTTTTAAAGAAAAGATAATCTGAGTGAACCAGAGGTTGAACCAGCAAGCAGCATTTCTCTGTAAATTCTGCTTCATTCTTCCTTAAATTCCTGCTGTGACTTTCCTCAATGATAGACTATGACCTAGAAGTGTAGGCTAAATGAACCCCTTCCTTCCCAGATAGATGGCTTTTGATCATAGAGTTTTATCACAGCAACGGAAAACCAAACTAAATTCTGCTCCCCATTTATAATGCTGTTGTAAAATTTTTATTGAGGGCTAGTGAGGTGGATACAAAGTTAAGAGCACTGACTGCTCTTCAGAGGCCATCACCTACACGGCTTCTCACAGCTGTCTGTAACTCCAGCTCCAAAAGAAGCCTGAAATTTTCTTCTAACCTCTGTGAGCACAAAGCCTGCACATGGCATACATACACATGCAGGTAAACATTCACTCACACACAAAATAAAATTAATAAACATTTAAAAAGTAAAAAAAAAAAATTATATGACTTAGTACACTTAGAACTATATGTGAGTGGCGGTGCAAGCCTTTAATTTCAGCACTCAGGAGTTCAAGGCCAGCCTGGTCTACAGAATAAGTTCCAGGACAGCTAGAGATGCACAGAGAACCCCTGTCTCAAAAAGCAAAACAAACAAATCTATATGTGATACATAGTAAACACTCAATGAAGAAAAGGTACCATTAGTAGGGGCCTGTAATCTCAGCTACTTAGAAAGTTGAGACTAAAGGATTAAAAATTCAGTAATGCCTGGACTACAGAGCAAATTCAAGGCCATTATGGACAATTTAGTGAGACCTTGCCTCAAAAAAAAAAAAAAAAAAGTGGAAAAAATAGGGGTAGGAGTGGGGATATAGTTCAGCAGTAAAGCAATTGCTAACCTGTATCAGGCTCTAGATTCAATTCTCAAGACCAAGAAAAGAAAGGGTTGTTACTATTAATATTTCTATTCTTGTTTCATAGAACTTTCCAAAAATAAATTCTAATACAGTTTACATAAATTGAAAAGCATAGTGGGCACATGGTTTTAAGAGATATTATCTCACTGGGAAAAATAGTATTTATCTGCTTTGGCCCATTTGCTTTTCTGGAGTCTTGGTGCAATTACCGTATTATTTGTTAAAGGTTCTCATTTCTCTAGCTATCAGGACGGACACATGACACAGCTGAGGCCTGTCCCTTCCTTTCCTGCTTGCTGTGTTGAGGCTGGGGTGAGCGAGGCCCTCTTGCCTTTGAATTATGATCTTTAATAACTTAATGGGACCGCCAGCCATATTATTGCTATTTTATTACCAGGGAGAATGATGCCACCAAACTAAGGGTGACAGATAGTTCAACGATTCAGAAAGAACAAAGTCCATCTCCAGTCAGCATATGCCATGACATTCACACTTTCCCTGAAACTAGTCTACAACACGGAAACGAGAAATCCACTTCTGGACCTCCGAATGTGATTCCAATTTAAAATATGCTGTTTTACTGTTTCTTCAGGTAATATCAGTACTAATAGCTGTCACATGTATCCTGTGCCAGGAATTGTTTTAAGCATCTTAAGTTGTAACAACCCTAAAATGTAAGTGTATCAGTTCCTTTTTTCATTGCTGTGAGCGAATATCTAATAAGAAATAAAAATATTCATTATAAATAACTCAGGGAGGAAGGGTTTATTTTGGCTTAGGATAAGAAAGGATATAGTCCACCAGGGCGGGGACGCCACAGCAGCTGGAGCATGAGGCAGCTGGTCACAAAGCATCTACGGTCAGGAAACAGAGATGGATGCTCACACTCAGAGCTTTTCTTTTTATTCAGTCTGGAACTTCAGCCCATTGGATGGCTGCTGCCAACATTCAGAATGGGTCTCCCTTCTTCGGTTAAATCTTCCTGGATACACTTCAATAGGTACACACAAAGATGTGTTTCCATGGTGATCTAAATCTAAACAGGTTGACAATGAAGACTGACCACAACAGCAGGCAATACTTACTACATTATCCTTGTTTTGTAGACGAGGAAGTGAGAAAACAGTTTGTGTCGTTTGTGCAAGAACACACAGATTTGAAACAAGAATCCAGAGTCTGTTCTCTCTGCCATGTGTCTAGTGGTCATAGATGTTGGTAGATTACACGATTTTAGGTCTCAAACTGAGGACAAATGGCTAACCAAGGTGCCTATTAACATATCAAAGTGCCTCTGGCAGCCAATCTCCCTTAATCCCTACCCTGACTGTCATACCCAAAACTCATCAGCCCAGAGACTGAGCTGGGCTTGCCTTCCTCCAGCCTCTGATCCCTATGAAACCTCAGCCATTTGGCTACCAGTCCTTTTTCCCTCTTGGTGTCTTGGCCTCTGGGTTCCCAGATACTCTCTCTTTTCTACCCTCTCTCTTCTCTTCCTCCCTTGCTCTCCCCTACCAGGTCTCTCATGGTCATGTTCAGTCTGCATCCTTCCAGATGCCTCTGGCTGCTTTCTCCCTTCTTCTTACCCATCACACCTAGGAGAAGTCATTAAGATAATAGCAGTGTTTTAGCAGGGCTAATTGACAGCTTATCAGAACGCCACTGATTAATGTTAAAACTCTGAACTTTTGAAGTCTTAGTATAGCAATAGCATAGAGAGGGAAAGAAAACTTAAACTGTAGACCTTTACAATTTGTATGAAACATTTTTTTAAAAAAATTATACGTTCTCCATAGTTTACACTAAGAATAAGATAGGAAGTGGCCCATATAATAAATGTGTACTTATTTGAGGGGAGGAAAAAGGAAAAGACAAACAGGCCAATGTAATGTAGTCCTGTTTACTAAACAAAACACATATTGGAAAACTGTAATAATCAAAGGTTCTCTAGTGAACACTGGTTTCTTAGATTTCGCCCGAATGTCACTCATTCTTGTATTCTTTTTTATATTCTCTGACCATTTACCAACTTTGAAAAGGGCTCTGGCATATTTCTGTCATCTCTGAGATTCCTGGAACAGTTCCTATACAGTACCTCTGCCACACTCATCCTCTCAACACTCAACATAATCATATATTTGTTATCCCATGCCATTCTGGGTTAATTGGAAACACCTAGGAACTTGTTAAGGATCTTGTATTTGCCATCTCAATTAGTGCTATCTTAATAAATATGGCTATTGACAGATGCTTCTGATATGTGTATATAAGTGTGATATATGTGTGTATATATGTGTGATATATGTGTGTGTATATTGTGTGATATATGTGTGTATATATGTGTGTATGTGTGTGTGTGTGTGTGTGTGTGTGTGTGTGTACTTCTATCTACATATCACATAGTTTTTCCAGAAACCATCTCCCCTGGTTGTGGAAATCATCTCTCTGTGGGGTTTTTGCTCTGGTTTATTTGAGTAAGGGTATTGTTGCTGATGATGTTTCCATAGGGATTCTGGCAATAACCCATCTGTCTTACTTACTTTTCTATTGCTGTGAGAAAACACCATGGCCAAGGCAACTTACTAAAGAAGACATTTAATTTGGGGCTCATAATTTGAGACGGTTAGAGTCCATGACCGTTATAAGCAGGACCATGGCAGCAGGCAAGCACTGGAACAGCAGCTGAGACCTTATATTTATCTGATCCCTAAGCATGAGGCAGAAAGAGAAAAAGAGAGCTAACTGGAAACAGTGTGGACTTTTGGAAGCTCAAAGCTCACCTCCAGTGAGGCTCCTCCTCCAACAAGGCCACACCCTCCTTGTCCTTTCTAAACAGCTGCACCAACTGAGGACCAAACATTCAAATCTGTGAACCCATGGAGGCCATTCTCATGCAAGCCAGCCACCATCACAGTGGGGTAAGTTTGACAGAGTGACTTCAGGCAGTCACTCACAAAGACTGAACCAGGAAACAAAAAAGTCTAAGGGGGAATGAAGACCTGACCCCAGTGATCTGCTTCCACCGGTCATGGCCCACCTCCTCAAGCCTGCACAGCATTCCAAATATCTCCACAAACACTGACCAAGCACTTGATGCAGACTTTGAGAAACACTCTATGTTCCGTTCATAGTCTATGTCAAATATTATTTCTCCCAAGAGAGCCTTTCCGGCATTCTTCCCTCACAGAGCTCACACACCTTTATTTAGTCCATGTATATCTGTGCTTTGTATGTGATTCTGTTCTTGTTTTATAAAATTCTAGCATATATTTGTTGCCTCTCGTTGTCTCCTGTTTTGTGATAAAAATTCCTGTGGGTAAGGATGTTTTATTCATCTCTGTATCCTCAATCCTTAATAAATCCTTACTACAGAGCATTTTTTTCAATAAATGTTTCTGAAATAGATTCAGTAGATGCACGTGGCCCACTTGTAGAACATATAGCCAGCTTGATCTAACTCAACTTGATCTTTCTTCTGTTCAACAACAAAAAAGTCATTACCTTAAAAAATAATGTCTGAAAATTTAGATTTTTCCATGATTTCAAAAGATACTTGAATACTCAATAATGAATAGCTGAGACTTAGTATGTCTAAACATCTATTTTCCTATGCAAACCATGGATGATAGGATATGCTTCTATGCTCATGAGAATTACAGACCAGCGGCAAAACATCTGGACTGTAGTTCTGCTGGTGGCAAAAGGAAGACACAGCCCAGTACTGCCACCAATAGCCTGAGGAATTCTCTCTGAGGGGATCTCCATTCAGGTAAAGCCAGGCCTTCCTCAGCCCTAAAGAAAAGAAATTCAGGAAGAGCCAGAGGAAAGCAAAGCCAATAATTAATTACGTAGAAATGTTTCAGATAGGGGTAAATTGGGCATTTAAAGAATGACATATGGGCCTGGAGAGATGGTTCAGCAGTTAAGAGCATTGACTGTTCTTCCAGAGGACCTGAGTTCCATTCCCAGCAACCACATGGCAGCTAACAACTGTCTGTAATTCCAAGATCTGACATCCTTACACAGTTATACATGCAGACAAAACACCAATTCACATAAAATAAAAAATAAAGATAAATTAAAAAAAAAAAAAGAATGACATACAACCGATAACAATAGTTCCACCCTTAGGTATCCTTACAGTACACACAGAGGCATACATACACACATTTCCATGGCTTTTTAAGTTACATTGTTCAAAGGATGCCATGTAAAACAAAACTTAAAAGTTAAGAAATTGGGAGAGGGGAAAGGATCTAATCAAAATATATTGTAGGAAAAAACTTTAAATTAAAAAAAAATTGAAAAAGCTGGGAGTGGTGATACACACTTATTCCCAGCATTCAGTAGGCTAAGGTGACCCTGTCTCAAAAAAATAAATAATAAAAGTAAAATAAACAAATAAAGGTTACACTTTAAATTACGTCTTACAATTACACTTTCAAATGCTAACAGTGGAAGAGTTGGTACACTTATTTTTATCTTAAGGATTTGCTTTTGTAAATGAAGTTGTAAGGTTTTATGAGGTGAAATATTTAGACTTAGTGATGAGAGAGGAATGTTAATCCTTGGAATTTGAGGCCACACATATTCTGGCCCTTTGAAGTCATGCTTAATTGCTTTGTGCCGTGGTTTGAGATGCCTGAAGGAAGACAGCATTATCTCTGTGGGCAATTTCAACGTTGTCACTTCCAGTCAGATTCCAGAATGGGGGCTTCCATCTACCCCCACAGCCCTGTGTTCCCCTGAATTCCCATCTCACCTCCGTCTTCACACTCAATCAGGGAGGTTGTGAAAGTTGTTTAGCTACATGGAAATTTTCTCAAAGAAAAAACAAGCTTTAGCCACACATTTCAGACAACCAGGGAAACAGAAGATGGCAAGATCTCTGGATCATGCAGGAGGAATGGCAACATCCTGAGTCCTGGGGTGGAAAAGTGTCTCAATGGTTAGGAGCACTGGCTGCTCCTCCAGGGAATCCAAGTTCAATTCCCAGCACCCACATGGCAGCTCAAAACCCTCTGTAACTCTATAACCAGGGTATCTGATGGCTTCTTCTGGTCTCCACAGACACCAGGCATATATGTGGTGCTCAGATATACAAGCAAACAAAACATCTCCACACATAAAATAAATAAAATAAACAATCCTGAGTACGGCTAACCAAATAGTCTGTAATGGATTCTGAACTAAAATTTCTTTGGTGTTTCGCACCCAGAAACCCTACTCTAGGCATTTGTCTGTATTTCCTTAAATGTTCAGCTATTGACATTATGTCTTTTCCTCCGTATCAATTTTTCTCAGGCTGACTACCCTTGATCTAACTGCCAACTAATTGTTGTTTTAAATCTATAGCTAAGGGGCTGGAGAGATGGCTCAGCAGTTAAGAGCACCGTCTGCTCTTCCAGAGGACCCGGGTTCGATTCCCACCCACATGGCAGCTAACAACTGTCTGTAGTTCCAGTTCCAGGCAAACACCAAGGCAAATAAATAAATAAATAATAAATAAATAAAGTTTTTTAAAAAAAATCTATAGCTAAAACATTAGAAGACTGTTGCTAAGGACTTAATAGCAAACTCTCACTCCAGGTTCAGGTGGAGAAAAATTAAAGACAGTGGGTATTTGGCTGTTCTTGAGTCAGAGAGGTACTTTTCTGGTCTTATCTGGATTAGCCTGGATGAGTCTCAAGGTACAGACACACCCACTGATTCCTGTTTTTAACAGACTTTGCAAAAGACTTCCTTTAGAAAGAGACTGGGATGGAGGCTAGAAAGGTGCCTCAGTGGCACTGGCTGCTCTTCGAGGGGACCCAGGTAAAGAGCTTGCTTTGCAATGCACAAGAATCAGAGTTCGGTCCCCAGAACCTAAGAGACAATAGTGATAATGTGTACCCAAGTGCGTGTTGACCTTCAGGCTCCCTCAGCATCACAAGTACTTGTTATACATTCAATGGTCCATGCTAGCCCTTCTTATTTTCTGCAGCTCAGGAGTTTTCCTCAGCTACCAGCTACTCCCACAGCTACTCATTCTCCTTATAAACTGTTACTACTCCATATACGGGCTTCCTCTTTCCCTCTCTGTTTCTGCCTTTCTTGCTTTCTTTCTTCACTCCCTCCCGTGCTCTGTATTCTCCCCTCTCATATTTATAATAAAACCTCTCCCTTAACAGTTCCATGACTTGGTCATATCAGTTTATATGAGAGCAGAGTCCTGGGGCTTGCTGCCCAAAGAGCCCACTTGCTTAGCTCCAGGCTAGTAAGGGTCCCTGTCTCGATACAGACAGACAGACAGACAGACAGACAGACAGACAGAGCAGGACAACACTGAGAAGTAACACTCAAAGTTGGTTTCTGTTCTCTACAGACATGTGCACACACATATACTCCACACTCAAGTATATCCAAACACAGACACACAGTAGCAATGATAATAATAATTTTATCATCTTGCCAGCAGGGTAATAAGAGGGGCAATGATCTATCTGTGATGCTGGCCAATGTCTATACCAGGTAGACCTCCATCAGTTTTCATCCAAGGAATCGGAGGTTAGTCACTAACAGCATCAGGCTAAAGGCACAAAGGGAAGAAGAGTGAAAACAGCTCATGGTCTCTGAAAACTTGCAGTAGTGCCTATGGCCATGGAGGGTATAGATGGGGGGTCTGGTAGCGAGGAACCTGGATGCTTTTTCCTGTTGCACTCTAAACTCATTCCCAGAAGACAATTGACACAGGAAGGTCCTTTGTATGACATGAATATCGAGGGTAAAGGCATCAAAAAAGTCCCTTGTGCAGACAGCATTTGAGGATCATTCAGCAGTGATATCTTTTGCTTGTTTTTTTGCTTGCTTGTTTGAATCAGGGTGTTCCTGTATGGGACTATGGCTAGCCTGAAACTTTTTATATGTAGTCAAAGCTACTGTGAAATTGTGTAAACCAGGCTGGCCTCAAACTCAGATACAATACCTTTAATATTAGCAATAACAATTCACATAACAAAATTCACCATCCTGCTGGACATGGTGACACATACCTTTAATCTCAACACTCAGGAGGCAGAGGCAGGTGGATCTGTGAGTTCATGGCTAGCTTGATCTAAAAGAGAAAGTTCCAGGACTACATAGTGAGCCCCCAACCCCCCCCCCCCGTCTCCAGTAAATAAATAAGCAAATAAATAAATTCACCATCCTAATCATTTTAAGTATATTGTTCAGCTGTAGTAACTATGGTGGTGTTCTGTGTCTAATCTTCAGAGCTGATCATCTTAGAAACTCTATACTCATTAAATAGCTTTTTAAATCCTTATTTCCTCTACCCACAATCCTACTTTCAAATTCCAGGAAATTGACTACTTCAGGTACCTCATATAATAGAAATCATGCAGTACGTGTCGTTCTTGAAACATACTTCATTTAGCATAATACTTCGTTTTACATTTATTTATTTGTTTGTTTTGTGTATGAGTGTATGGGTACGCGTGTGGGAGCACATGTGACCCAGTGCATGTGTGGAAGCCAAAGGGCAACTATCAGGAGTTGGCAGGTGCCTTTACCCACTAAAGCAGTGGCGAAAGAACTGACTTACCATGTCTTCAAGTTTGACCTGTGTGGCAATGTGACAGATCTCTGATCTCTATTCCTTCTAAAAACTGAATAATAGTTTTATATGTGTGTGTGCACACACACACACACACACACACACACACACACACTTGCACTTAAACTATTCCTTAGCTATTTATTCCTTATAGACATTGCTTTCTCCTCTGGAATATTGTGACTAATATAAAGAATACAAGTGTGCAACTGTTACAGCCTGTGTCCTGTAGCCTTGTGTGTTAAGTTCTTGGTCCCCAGTGGGTGGTACTATTTTGGAAGGTTCTAGGAACTTCAGAAAGTGGAGCTTGGCTGGAGAAAGCAGGTTCCTGGAGACATGCTTTTGCATCCTCTACTGGGCCTTCAGGTCCTTCATTCCTTCATGTAACAAAGTATATAAAGCTGAGCATCCGAGCATCATCCGTGAGGAGCCCACAATAGGCCTTCCCCATTGAAGTGGTTCTGCAGGTGTTACATCACAAAGGCAAGAGAACTAACATGGCAACTATGTTTCAATGCTTTTGGATATATATTCATAAGTAGGGTTGCTGGATCACAGATTCTTCATTGTTCTTTGTCTTTCAGGTTTTTCTTCATTTTTGTTTTGTTTGCTTATTCTTTAAAACTTCCTTTTTAAATTATTTTTATTTTATGTACATTGGTGTTTTGCCTGCAGGTATGTCTATATGAGTGAATCTTTTGGAACAGGAGCTACAGACAGTTGTGAGCTGCCATGTGGGTGCTGAGAACTGAACCTGGGCCCTCTGGAAGAGCAGTTGGTACTCTTAACCACTGAGCCATCTCTCCAGCCCCCTGTTTGCTTATTCTTAAATACAGGGTTTCTCTCCATAGCTCTGGCTGTGCTAGAACTCACCATATAGATCAGGCTGGTCTCACAAAGATCCATCACTGCTAAAGACCATACCCTGTCTCTTTTCAGCTTTTAAGACAAACTGTCTTGTAGCCCAGGTTAACATCAAACTTCTGATCCTCCTATTTCCACCTCCCAAATGCTGAAATTATAGGCATGTGCTACTATGCCTGTTAGAGGTTGACTATAAGTTGTATTAGGGTTAGAGGTGGAACAATAAAGTTAGACTCAGGAATTTCCTTTGGGAAAGAAGAGGAGAACCCACAGGATAGAAGATTAAGATAAATTATTGTATCTACTTGGAAACTAATTAAGCAAATTATTAACTTTAGATAATTTGCACTGGTATGGATTTTTGTATATTGATACAAATATAAATTATTTTTCTATTTCTATTTGGGATATTTTGTATATTGATACAAATTCAAATCTATATTTGTCATATTGTAATATGGCTCAGGAGTTAAGAGTACTGTCTGCTCTTCTAGAGGTCCTGAGTTCAATTCCTGGCAACCACATGGTGGCTCAAAACTGTCTGTAATGAGATCTGGTGCCCTCTTCTGTCTGTACATGCCTACCTTTGATGCCTTTAAAACAAAAAGTTTATTTTTGACTATGTATATGTGTATGTATCTGTATGTGAGTATATGCACATGAGTGCAGGTGCCCATGGAAGCCAGAAAATGGGGGTCCGATGCCATGAAGCTAGAGATACAAGTAGCTGTGAGCTACCTCACATAGGTTCTCAAAAATCAAACTTGGGTCCTCAGCAAAAGCAATATATAATCAGACATTTCGCTCCTGCCCACTAGTTCCCAAATAACCAACACAGAGACTTTATCTTATTCATAAATGTTTGTCCAGTAGCTCAGACTTATTACTAATTAGCCCTTTAACTTAAATTAACACATAATTATTATCTGTGTGTAGCCATGTGGCTTGGTACCTTTTCTTAGTATGGCATTCTCATCTTGCTTCTTCTGCATTTGATTCCTGACTCAGCCCTTCTCCTTCTCAGTATTTTATTTGTTGGTCACACTGCCTAAACTTACTGTTTGGTCAATCAGTGTTTATTAAACCAATTTGAGTGACAAATCTCTACAATATACAAAAGGATTATTTCACAGCAGCAATACACTTTCTTAACTGATGAGTCATCTCTCCAGTACCTGATGTTTTACGTTTATAAAAAAAAAAGATGGTGCATACTTTTGATCTCAGCACCAAGGAGGCAGCAGAGGCAGCCAAATCTCTGAGTTTGAGGTCAGCTTGGTCTACAGAACAAGTTTCAGAACAGCCAAGGCTACACAGAAAGACCCTGACTCCTAAAAAAAAGCAAAATAAATAAATAAATAAGCTGTATGTGTTACATACACTTATAATCTGAGGATCAAGAATTTGACTTGACTATACATCAAAGCCATATTTCCAAACAACAATAAAATAACAAAGTCAAAAATCAAAACAAAGCAAAGCCTTGCCACAGACTTTTTCAAAGCCTTTCACATCCCCACTGATAACACCTAAGAGAGCTTGTTGCCCCAAATCCCTACAAACTTCATCTGTGGCCAGTCTTAGAGAAGCAGCATTTAAATGTCTAATTGAGATGGATCCCTTAAAGAAGAGTAATGGAGGGGCTGGAGAGATGGCTCAGCGGTTAAGAGCACCCTCTGCTCTTCCAGAGGACCCGGGTTTGATTCCCAGCACCCACATGGCAGCTAACAACTGTCTGTAGTTCCAGTTCCAGGCAAACACCAAGGCAAATAAATAAATAAATAAAGTTTAAAAAAAAAAAAAAAAAGAAGAGTAATGGAAAGCTAGGTGGTAATTGCTCACGCCTTTAATCCCAGCACTTGGGAGGCAGAGGCAGGTGAATCTAGACTAGTTCAATCTACAGAATGAGTTCCAGCATAGCCAGGCTGATACAGAGAAACTCTGTCTCAAAAAAAAACAAACAAAAAACAAAAACAAAAAGAACAACGCATACACACATATGTGATGATATATTGTGTAGTTAATAAAATTAGTATTTATTTTTATATTTAATATAATCACACCTTTATGAAGGTCACTCCCTGACCTTCATAGCTTGACTGTGGGTGATTCTGTCCTCTGATATTCCAGATTGATTTTATTAAGTATACAATATATCAACACAACACACACATACAAAGAAAAAAAGTAGTGGGCCAAAGGTAGGACAAAAGCCAGGTGCAGGGCAGGGTGGGGTTGGGGACAAAACAAAACAAAAAAACAAAAATGCGGTACAATTTCCTGAGTCAAAGGAAGAGAGGTTATTATGCATACAGTTTTACAGAAGAGGGCACCAGACCTCATCATAGATGGTTGTGAGCCATCATGTGGTTTTGCTGGGAATTGAACTCAGGTCCTCTGGAAGAACAGTCAGTGCTCTTAACCTCTGAGCCATCTCTCCAGCCCCAGAAGAGAGGTTTTCAAGAAATAGAGTGATAAAGATCTCACATACTTGTTTGCCTCCAATACATTTCTCTACTACTTTTTAATTATAAAGTTATTTCCTCAACAAACAAATCTCATTATGTCCCTCTTAAGTCTCTCAGCCTCACATGGCTGTTTGGGAATGATCAGAATGTATGGCTTTTTGTGGAGGTGGGTTTGGGAGTTTTAAAAGCCACCCCAATCAGCTTTCTCTACCTTGTATTTGTGGATCAAGATATAAGACCTCTAGTACATGGGGCTGAAAAGATGGTGAGTGGTTAGGAGCATTGGCTGCTCTTCCAGAGGTCTTGAGTTCAATTCCCAACAACTGAATGGTGGCTCACCTCCATCTATAATGGAATCTGATGTCCTTTTCTGTCATACAGGCATACATGCAAATAGGGCACTCATATACACAGGATACATAAATTAAAAAAATCTTAAAAAAAAAATCTCAGATGTTGCTCCAGCAACATTCGTGCCTGCCTGTTACCGTGAAGGTCATGATGGTCATGGACTCTAGCTTTTGGACCTGTGATGCCCAAATTAAATGCTTTCTTTAATAAATTGCCTTAGTCATGGTGTTCGGTGGGAAAGTAACTAAGGTGTATGGTGATTCAAGCATGTTATCTCAGCACTTTGGTGTCTAAGGTAGGAGTGAATCTTAGACCAGCCTGGGCTACATAGCAAGGCCATGTCTCAAAAATCAATTTCTGTGATTTTTCTTTTAATGTGCTCACTAAAGAACTGTCTTTGATTAGATGTTACAGAAACAAGATTTAGACTCTCTGCACAAAAGAATTATAGACAAACATTTCAATTTGGCAATTTAAATATTTTTGCAAAAACTTAAAAATGAATCTTTATACATGTAATTTTAATGAGGAACATTTGATTGCCCCAGATGAAGTGCTTGATTAAGAAATTTCTTGTTGGCAAAAGGAATAGGAAGCTTTATTGTGCTTCTAACGATCTTCAGCAAAGAGAGATTCAGATGGCTCTTTTCTCTTTGAGAAATCTGTAATATTGGTTTTTAAATTAGACACTAAATAATCTTGGCTGATGAATTAAAATTCAAATCAAATTGTGAGAAGAGTGCTTATTATATTTGGAGATAATCAATCAGCTAAGTTCACGAGGGAAACATGTAATTTGGAATACCTTCATTTCAGTTACAGTGAAATGAATCCAGCTGGAGCTTTAAGCTTTAAGGATGATAACTATGGTCATGAAAATCAGAGCACAGAAAAGAAAATATAGAAGATTCCATTAAGTTGAGAAAAGGGTAACTATGTAGGAAATGGAAAAATACATTATTTCTGTAGTCCTGTGATTTCTGCCCTTTTCCTTGAATATGTTGAACCATCTCTGTCTAACTTGAGCACAAAGGGAATTTACTGAAGAAAGACTGAGTAACAAGTGATTTTGAAAGCCAAGAAGTGAGAGAAGCAGGTCAGCCTTGAAATGGTCTGATGTCATTGATACCAGGTATGACTCCAGGCATTGCAACCACACTGGCCTATGGTATCCTTCCTGCTAGTCTCTGGGTACCTATCTGCTGTGGGATAAATTCTACTCTGTTTCCTGTAACTCACTGCAGATTCAAAGTACAAACCAAGGGCATACAGTTAACCAAGCTTGGATCACTTTCTCTTAAACTGGCCTGAGAATGTATTGGGTATTAAATAAGGGACTGTGGAAAGGAAAGCCAGACAAGTGTCTGGACTTTTAAACCCTGTAATGAAAGACGATGTCTTATCACCAAGTGGAGAGTTCTCAGTGGAAAGGGGAAAAGGGTCAGAATCTAGATAGTTCCAAACTTATGAATGTTCACATTTTCCCATTTTTCAAGAATATATGAGAACATTGCCCTCTCCAACAGAGAAATGCTTCTTCATTTCTACAACAGTAGGCCATTAAATTGCTAGTTTGTAAAAGTCCAGGCATAATCATACATATGAATACATGCAGCTACCTACCTTAATAGATCCTGACTTTTCTTTTAATTCTGCTACTCCTGTTGAAAAAAGGAGACATTTCATTGTTCCAGACTAAAGAAGGATGAGTTATTGCCATCATTAACACCAACCATAATGTAGTCTCTAAATTCAAGAGGATAAAACCAATACCAACACTGTGGAATAATCCTTCTGTACACTGTGCGAATATATGTAGCTATGACTGATGTAATAAACAAAAGGACTGGGCAATAGCTGAGTAAGATAAAGCTAGGCTAGGCAGGAAAGCCAAACTGAGAATGCTGGGATAAAGAAGGGTGAGGTCAGGGTAAACACCAGCAAGCCACCAAGGAAGCAAGACATGTAGAAAATGAGGTAACAAACTATGAGACATGTGTCAAAGCATAGATAAGAAACATAAGTCAATTTAAATGTAAGAGCTAGCTAGTAGCAAGCCTAAGCCATTGCCCAATCATTTATAATTTATGTTAAGTCTCCAAGTTGGTTATTTGGGAGCAGCTGGTCAGAACTGGAAAACTCTGCCTACATACCAGTGCATTTGATTAGAAATCAGGATTGAGAGAAGGCAAATTCATCCCTCGTTTTTTGCAAGTCGAGAGAGGGAACCCTGGTACCTAGCTTCCGTGAGATGTCCCCTAAGGCCACTTTAGAAACTTTTTAAGCTTAGCTTTATTCTGTTCTTCACATACAATCATGGATGCTCTCCTAGGCTCTTTTTATTTTACCTGGGATTTGTAAGCCAAGAGCATTAGAAAAATCTGTCCACCTCAGAACTCAGCTTCACCCTTAGTCTTACATAGTCATCTGTTCATATGATAATTATCTACTTGAGGTTGTAAATATTGTGTACATGCTATTATTTTTTAGATTATTGATTCCTTGGAAGGTAAGAGTCCTGTGTTTTAACTATCTGTATATAGTACCCAGCATTTGTCATCATGTGCAAGACTTTTAATGTTATTAAACATAACAAAATATACTTTACCCAACTACAGCAAATAAAATCTTTCTTCACATAAGATTAGAAAACAGTGATCTGGGGCCCAAATACAACCCACAGCTATTTTTATCAATAAAGTCTTATTGGGAAGCAGTCATTCTCTTTTATTCACCTATTATGTATACTGTTCCCACTGTACAGAGATGAGCTGAGTAGCTCTGACAGAGACCATATGGCCTGGAAGCCTAAAATAGTTACTTTCTGGTCATTTAACACAAAGGATTGCCGACTACTTATATCAGTGGCACTTACCTAAGAAAATTAGATAAAATCACCCATAAAACCTAAAAAATGTAAAAATACTATATTATTTTAATAACTTCCAATCAAGTACCTAACAGACATCAGACAATGTACTACATGTATTTCCTTATTTTAATATCCATAAAATATATATTATAATGTTTATTTTATTATTTAAAAAAATTCAATTTTTTTTTTTTTTTAGATAATGCTTCTCTGTGTACTCCTGGCTGTCCTAGACCTCACTGGGTAGATCAGGCTGGCCTCAAACTCACAGAGATCTGCCTGCCGTTGCCTCCTAAGTGCTGGGATTACAGTTGTGCATCACCACCCGGCCTGAAACCAACTTTCCTAAAGTTCTTTCAATCTCATTACTAATTAACAAGATCACATAGCAGGGCTGGAGAGATGGCTCTGCAGTAAAGATCATGTATAGCTATTGCAGAGGACCAGAGTTCCATCCTTGGCACCTACTTGAGACAGCTTTTGACCACATGTAACAGAGCTATGGGGATCTGACACTCTCTTCTGGCTTCCAAGGATATGCACAAACACACATGTACATGTTTCTCCATTAGAAACATACAACATATACATGGGTTAAAAAAAAATGACTTTATTCATAAAAAACATTTTTAAAAAGCTAAAAAAAGAAACATACAAACAAAAAATTAAAATCTTAAGTAAAAGTAAAATTATATAGCCACATAGCTCGTAGGCAGGAGAACAAGAAATTGAACTCTGTCTTTTTGTCTGCTGAGCTTGGCGAGAGAAAAGCAACAAATAGGATGCATAAGGAATCTGGCTTTTTATGAGGTCTGTACCTTTGGGGATGCCAGAGATATTTCCTACCACCATCGCTTCTCTGACCCATAGGAAAATGACTGGCCTAGTATGTTTGCAGAACAGATAGCACTGGTGAGAGAAGATGAGAACATTCAAAGAAGACTTCCTTCAGACTCCAGGGAAAACAGAAAGGAACAATGGAAGCAGCAAACAGGAAGCCGAATATCCATAGGGTTCTACTGTGGCTTCCCACCTGGCTCACGATATGCCTTGAAGAGACAAAGATCTGATAAAGACAGGAGCTGGAGAGATGACTCATCCATGAAAAGCACTCCAGCTCTTCAAGAGTCTTGTTTCCAACCACAACCACGGTCTATAATTCTAGCTCCCCTCTTTTAGTCCCTTGGGCACACATGTACACATAAAATAAAAAGAAAATCTTAAAAAAAAAAAACAAAAAAACCTCTGAGTCTCCCCTAAGCTTAGAACTTAAAAGTAGACATTAAGCTTAAGCAGAGAAAAAAATTCTCTCCAAATGTGAAAAGCATATTTTTGACTAATGTATCTTCCATTCCTTACCTACAAAATACTAAAAGTTGAGTAAGAAAAAGGCTTGATCTTATAGTGGTGGCTCACACCTTTAATCCCAGCACTGTGAGGCAGAGGCAGGTGGATCTCTGTGAGTTTGAAGCCAGCCTGGTCTACAGAGTGAGTTCCAGGACAGCCAGGGCTAAACAGAGAAAACCTGTCTCAAAAAAAACACAAAAAAGAGAAAAGAAAAAGAGGTTTGAGTAGTAAAAAGAAAAATAATTTGGCTCACAGTTCTAGAGACATCAAAATATAACATCAATACTTATTCATATCTCCTAACATGAGAGAAGACCTTAAGGTAGGAATATATAGTTGTTATGGAATGAAGAACATCTTCCATCAATATGTTGAGGCTCTAGTTCTCAGTATCTTGGACAAGGTAGCTGAGGATGAAATAGAACCTTTTAAAAAATAATTAAGGTAACTAGGCAGTAGTAATACAAGCCTTTAAACACAGCACTCAGGAGATAGAGGCAGATGAATCTCTGAGAGTAAGTTCCAGGACAGTCAGGGATACACAGAGAAATTCAGTCTGGGAAATCCAAAATAAACAAATAAATAAGGCAAACAATGAGTTCATGTTGGTGGGCCCTAATCCAAAAGAAGAGATTAGGACAGACCCTACAGTCATGTGAGTGAGACTATCTGGCCCAGAAGAGTGGCCTCTGAAGGTCTAAACTGCTGACCTTGATTTTGGAAGTCCAGCCTCCAACATGTAGGAACATTGTTTATGTTGGCTACAGTAGAGCTGTTTGATAAGGGTGCCCTAGCAAAGTGGCATAAAAAAAGGAGACCCTGATATTCCAGTGCATTTGGCCCGGGGGAAAGTGGAAATGCTTTTTCTTTGACACTGTTTAGGGAAGTGCCTAGAATGCTGGTCTTGACTGGAGACTCATTCATTAGGGCTGTCTGTTTACTCTCACCAAGAGATAACTCTCAAAAAGGTCAGCTGAAGTTCAGACTGCTCAGTGTGGGGCTGGAGTCTTTCAAGAAGGCACAGCAGTTTAGGAACAGTTTCATGTATGCTTCAGAAACCTTTTTTTTTTTTTTTTTTTTTTTTTTTAATAGCTCTTCTGAAATCACATCAGCAAGGATAAGGCTCTAGAAATTCTACTAAGGCTGCATCTGTTAAAGAGTGTGTGCTAGACCTAAGGCAACTCTTGAGGCCTCACTTACACATTTCATTTGTGCCTGAATTTGGACTTTGGACTTTATCAGAGATGAAGGGTGTGACAGACACCAGTGGTTTCACATATCCTTAGTGAAATTGCTTAGGAAAGCTCCCTGAAGCATTATTTCACTGACTGCTGCTAGTAACTCTTCTTTGGTCCTCTTTCATCCCCTGATGCCTCAAACTGAGAACTTAGGACAATGCCAAAGTATTGGCACATGTCAGAACGCTCTAAAACATTAAAAAGAAAAGTTTTAACTCTGGCCAAACTTTGAGATTTCTTTTCACTTTATAAAGGAGAGTTATGAAGACACAAGCAAAGTCCGTTTGCCATCCCTCCTCCAGGGGGGCTTCTTGTTCCCAGAAGCCACTGTGAGGAGAAAGGGAGGGAAGGCACAGGGGTCAGTATCTAAACTAGCCCAATAGGGAAATTGGGAGAACGCAGGGTGGGAGGGAGCTATAAAATATCCAGCTGGAGTCCCAGACTTAGAATCCTTCTGTCTGAAGGAAACAAACAAACAAAACCCTTTTATTTTCCCTTTTCAGATTTTTCCCAGACACTCAATTCTTTGTCTGTCCCCAGGGAATGAGTTTGGTACCTAGATGACCACCCGTATCCCTGTTACATTTTGTAGTTTGGTTGTTCAAATGTGTATCTTATATTTCTCTAACTGGATCTTACAAATAGTTCTATTTTTAGGTTTTTGACTTTTTTTTCCTTTATAGCTTCCTGTATTGATTAGCCTTCTGTTGCTCTGTAAAACACACGACCTGGTTTTGACTGAGAGTTCCTGAAGAATAAGAGTTTATCATGGTGGGTGAGCAGACAAAGAGGCAAAGAGGATGGGGCTGGGGCGGGGAGAAAGAGAGAGGGCCTGAAGCTGATGAAAAGAGTAAACTCATTTTATATTATAAACATAATTTTACATTCCTGGCAGGGGCTTGCCCAGTTCCAAGAAAGAATAAACTAAACACTATCTAAGGACATCTGGATGATCCAACCCTAAGGAAGTAAAATGGCCACCCCACCCAGGTGGGATCTAGGAATGTTAGGCTGTAAAAAGTCCCTAAGCACAAGCCAATCAGCAGCACATTTGCACACTTGACCCCAAGTAATCCTGCCTTGTGTAATTTGAAGTGCTCAACTCTTCCTTGCCTTGTACGTGGGGTGTGGGGAACAAGCTCCCTGCCTGGCTTGTATCGTGCTAACAATAAACCCTGCTGTTGCATTTCAAACTTCTGCTGTCTCCGGTGGTCTCTCTGGGGGTTGAGCTTTGGGCATTACAGTTAATACCTCCTGTGATTTACACCTCAAGACTCAGTATCAGCTGAGGGTGAAGTGTTCAATACCAGCCTATGGGGGATACTTCCCATTGAAACTATCACAAGGCCCTACTGATTTTCACGGCAGCTGTACCATCTAGCAGCCCAAAATTATTTTTTTCATTTTTAGTCTTTAAACCAAAGGCAGAACACAGGATAGCATGAGTATATTAGAAAACATATTGAAAAATTCACAAAGCATTAACAGATTTTTGTATATCTAAAGATAGCATTGGTCTCTTTGAGAGTTCAAGGTAAGAATAAAATTGTCAGTAGGTGTAGTGCTGCAGACCTAAGATATGGTACCTGAGAGGTGAGGGCTGGTATTAATGTCACCTCAGCTACATGGTGAACTTTAGGCCAGCCTTGGTTATACAAGACCCTATCAAGAATGGCAATAAGTACTCACTGTAATTAATGCCTTGTTGGGGTTTTTTTTTTTTTTTTGCTTTGCTTTCATTTGTTTGGCTGATTTTTGTTTGTTTTAGACAGAGTCCTGCTGTGTATATAGCCTGGGCCAGGCTTCAACTAGAGATCCTCCTGCCTCTGCCTCCAGAGTCCTTGGACTACAAATATGTGCCACCACTCAGTTTAGCAACATTTGTTGCTTTTTGTTGTTGTTGAGATGGAATATTACTCTATAGCCTAGGCTGGCCTCAAACTTGGGACAATTCTCTTGCTTCAATCATCCAAGTACTAAAGGTGTTTTCCACTATGCATAATCAATAAAATAATGATTTTAGTGATACAGGAAAGAGATCCTGGCAGTCAGGAGCCCAGGCATACTGAGTACTGCAGCTCCAATGGATTAGGGAACTAATGAACACCAGCCACAGTAAACCTAGGTAAGAGTTTACAGGCTCTACTTCAGGGAAAGGCTTCCCCAGCGTTAACAGCTCTGCTCTGGCAAGAGAGAGCCTCCTGGCGAAGGCTTTGCATTCCCTCCCCAGCTTGCTGCTTTCTGTTCAGGGAATGTAACAACTCAGCCCAGCCAGAGAAGGTCCCCTGGGCAGCAAGAGTGTTATTGCTTCACTCCTTCAGCTTATCTCTGTCTAGGCTCTGCTGCTGGTGCTGGTGCTGGTGCTGCTGCTGCTGGTGCTGGTGCTGCTGTTGCTGTTGCTGCTGCTGCTCCAGGGAAAGAAGAAGGCTGCCACCCAAACCTCATTCAAGAGACTTACTGGAAGGAAAGGATCCAGGAGAGTGTGTCTGCCTCAGTCTGGGGTGGGAAAAGACACGAGGGAATGGGCTGTGGGCTCAGGACTTATATAAGACTTCTATATAAGGGCTATCTAGGGAGTGTGTTTCTTTCATTGGCTCTTTTGGGCTTTGGGGCTCTAATTTCAGGGCCAGGGCACATTTCTTTTACTGGCTTTAATTCCAGGGCTAAAGTGTGTTTTTTTGATGTTGGTTTCAGAGTCAAGGCAAATTTGTTTGTGGTTCTGGGTTCAGGGATAAAGTATTTCACTGGCTCTGATCTCAGAGCCAGAGTGGGTTTTCCTTCACTGACTCCAGTTTCAGAGCAAAGGTAGATTTCTTTGGCTGGTCACTTTTCCCTACAGCTTCCCCAACAGAGGTGGTGTAGCTGTGAAGGGGATCTTTCCCCAATGGAAGTGTTGCAGTTCTGAAAGCAAAGGTATCCTGGCAGTAGGGAGTCAATGGATATCACAGTCACATCACACAGCAAACCTCACACAAGAGATTTATTGTGAAAGACACATGAGGATAGCTATCTCCACTCTGAGGAGAAGCAACAGGGAACTGAAAAGGAGCAGGATTTATATAGGATTTCTTAGGAGTGAAGTTTTCCAAGGTGGAGATTGGTAAGAATTAAAGCCAAGACCAGGGATTGGTAGAATTTTGTGCTCAGAGATTGGTGGATTTTGGTAGGCCTTTAAAGCTGGAAGTGGGCTTAGATCTTTTACCCTATACAGTTAGCCTTGAAATGTTAGTCTTTCAGCCTCAGCTTCCTGAGTGCTGAGACTAAAGACCTATGTCACCAGACCTGGCAATCTTTGTCAATTCATGTTTTTTGTTTTGTTTTTCGGGATTATTTTTGTGTAGCTTTAGAGCCTGTCCTGGAACTCACTGTGTAGACCTTGCTGACCTTGAATCACAGAGATCCACCTGCTTCTACCTCCCAATTGCTGGGATTAAAGATGTGTGTACCCATTTGGGATTAAAGATGTGTGCACCCACTGCCTGGCTGTCAATACATTATAATTTAATTTTTAAAGTATTTGTTTGTTTTTGAGACAGGGGTCTCACTAGATAGCCTTGAAGTGGCCTAGAGCACACTATGTAAACTAAGATGACCTCTAGCTCACAGAAATAGCTTGCCTCTGCCTCCTGAGTGGTGGATTAAAGTCATGAACCACCACGTCTGGCTTCAATTTCTAAAGGTTTTGTTTGTTTGTTTTTCAAATCTCGGTTTCTCCTGTAACAGGTTTGACAGTCCTGGAACTCCCAGAGATTCATCTGTCTCTGCTCAGAGAGTGCTAGGATTAAAGGTGTGCTTCACCACTGTCTGGCTACAATTTTTAAACTTTAAAAATTTGAATTTTTTAAAAAATATTTGTTTTAATTTTATGTGAATTAGTGCTTTGCCTGCATGTATAACTGTGTAAGGGTGTCAGATCTTGGAATTACAGAGAGTTGTTAGCTGCCATGTGGATGCTGGGAATCAAACTCAGGTCCTCCAGAAGAACAGTCAGTGTTCTTAACCACTGAGCCATCTCTGCAGCCCCTGAAGTTTAAATTATATACATAGATAAACTTTAACATACTATCTAATTTAATCTTTTAATTAATTCCCAACTAATCTCAAGACCTTAGTAATTAAAAAAAAAGTGCCAAAATTGGGGTGGAAGAGATTAATTTATTAGCTAAAATTTATAAATAGTTATTAATTTGGGAATAAAACTCACAGTATCTTTTTTTTTTCCCCTTGGTGAATTACCACATCTCTTTTAAATAGACTTGATCTCAAGGGGCACATTATCTTCTCTCTTTCACTTCTATTCTTAATTGTGAGATTCAAAACACAAACTATTCCTTGCAGGTTGGTTTATTATAAACAGTTGTTTTTTTCAGAGATGTTTTTCTTTTTCTTTCAAGTATTTGCTTAATTATATAGTTAAAATGAACTCTGACCAACCTGTTTTAAACTTATTTTTCATTGTAATACTGCAACAAATTTAACTTTTGAAAAAAAATCATATTTTATAGAGTACTTTGAAGGACTGTTGCCAATAAAGGAATCCCTATTCCTATTTGAAGGGACTTTCCTTATGTAGGTTGTTTGCAATGGAATCTGAGTTACTTGCTTTCACCTAAACAGACAAGTTGGCATGTCTGCCTAGCAACAACAGCTAAAACCTTCTGTTGTGGAAGGTTCCCTAGGAGCGAGAAGGGAGGAGGAGGAGGAGAAGAAGTGGGAGGAATAGATTAATCTGATTTTCCTAGTAGGCAACAGAGGCCTGGTTGTTTAAGGAGAGAAAGGCCTCCCAGGAGATAGCTTTTAGATTAGTGTGTGCTGGCCTAATCCCCACTGCTGCTAGAAATTAGGCCTGGCCTAGGTTTATTGCAAGAGGCAGGATCTTTTCTGGGAGATATGATCCCCAGTGTTCCGAAGATGACTGAACTGAAGGAACATAGCGTAGAATCCTCTACGTGTTTACCTACACATAAGACTGATTGGGTTTAATTTAGAAGTTGGGCACAGTTAGAAACTAATGATAAGTACAACAATTATAACACTATATTATAGAAAATGACAACTCGTGAATTATTTCTGGAATTTTTTTATTTACATTTTTGGTTTGTAGTTGTCCAGAGGTGACTGAAATCATGATAGAAATTATGGGGTATAGTGTTTTCAATAAAGAGATTATAGATTTAGCTCACTTCAAAAATGGCAAACATAATCAATAAAGACATCAATAAGTCTAAAAATAAGGTGACAATTTACCACCATGAAGTTATAATCAACTACAAAGAACTTTTTCTAGGTATTTAAGAAAATATGTGGTATTTTAAAGGTAATTTAAAAAACTACTTGAGCCAGATGTGCTGGCTCACACCTATAGCCCCCCAAAGTTAAGAGGAAGTTAGGCTAGTCGCATGAACTACATTATGTGTTTCAGGTCAGCCTGGGTCTCAGGGTAACAGCCTGTTTCAAGAACCAAAGCCTAGCCAGGCATGGGAGTTTACATCTATAATCCCAGCTTTCAGAGGCAGAGGATTGGGACTTGTAGGCCAATCTGGGCTACAGGATACCTTGTTAGGAAAACAAAACTAACCTAGTCAAACCAAATCAAACCAACCCCTACCCAGTAATTGTTTATTGAGTGAGAGGTAGAAGTTGTTGGAGTTTTTGTTGCTGTTTTGAGTTGTTTTTTAATTAATGTTGGTGCTACATAATACAGAGATAGCTCTCAAAAACCAGAAACAAATGTGGTGATATATTTTATATTTAATAAAGTCAACCTAGTATATCAGAGAACAAGTCAAGCCACAAGGGTCAGAGATTGATAATTCATGCCTTTAATCCCAGCATGGGAAAGACCCTTGGTGACCATAACTCCAGAGACAGAGATCTTTCTGTGTTCCTGTGAGTTCAAGGCCCAACTACCAAACAGTTCACACCTTTAATCCTAACTCTAGGATTATGACGGGGAGTTGAACCTGAAAGTGAAACAACTGGGCAAAAAACATATTTAAGGCAGGCATAGGAAGACTTTGAGGTAGTCTGTATACGCTACAAGTCAAGCTGAGGACTCTTAAAGAGAGCTTTTCTCCTGAGAAGTTGGCTGGGTGAGAATTGACTGTGGTCTGTTTTTTCTCTCTGATATTCCAGCTTTCCCCCAATATCTGACTCTGAATTTTCATTAAATACCAACTAGAATTTGTGTTTCAAACAAACAAAAGAAAAGATAAAACCACAAGTTGTCTGCTTTCACAGCCAAAGCCAGAACCAAAAAGTAGAGAGTAGTGTGAGGAATATTGGACGGGTGTTGATCTGAGGATTGTTTTAACAAGAAATCAGTACTGCACTGTATTAGAATTCCATTTTTTTTCAGTACTCCAGAACAAGTGTTTGGCTAAAATGAATTCTGTCAAAGATGTGTCCATCTTCTCAAACTAAACCAGCATCTTTATTGCAATAGGGGTCAAAACCGTCTGCAGAAAGCCCCAAAGTTCGGGAGTTCTTTCTTTTTTCTCTCCTTTCGTATGGAGTGCCTAATTGCTCTATAGTTTAAGACATTTCAGAGCAGTCCTGTACAGGCCTTGGGGCAGAGGCTAGACTCTGGGGACTCTTAGGAATGCTGACAAAGGCAAAACTGGCGGGACAGAGGAGGGCATAAAAGAAAACCTTGTAACACACACAGAAACACAGAAAAGACACACAGACAGACAGACTTGCTCGCGAAGGTGGGATGTAAGTAAAAAAAGATGCAAGAGTAGAAGGGTCCAGAGCTGATAAAGTAACAAGCTCAGAGGCAGTGCGAGACTCTGTAGGAGCCAGCGCATGGCACTTGCCTGCCAGGACCAAAGCGAGCGGTGGCGGAGGAGGAGGAGGAGGAGGAGGAGGTGGG
Source organism: Sigmodon hispidus (assembly GCA_004025045.1). Taxonomy (NCBI): domain Eukaryota; kingdom Metazoa; phylum Chordata; class Mammalia; order Rodentia; family Cricetidae; genus Sigmodon; species Sigmodon hispidus. The sequence continues at coordinate 522 of PVIH01004038.1, read as the reverse complement.
ACCAGTTTCTGGGCTCAGGGCGCGACAGCGCCACGGGCGGGGCGCATCGCCTGCTCCCCGGCAGGGCAGGGCGTTGGGTTGGTGACTCAGAGCTTTCCTCCGGGCCACGCCCTTCTCCGGTCACGCCCACCTCATTAACCACGCCCCCACTCCGTTGGCCCCACCCCGTGGGGGAGGAGCCTCGCCCTCATCTCCGCCCCAGTGTCGGGGCGGGCCGGAGTCTGAGGAAGAGGAAGGGGACGAGGACAACGAGCGACGGGCGGCGGAGGACGCGGCGGCGGCGGAGGAGGAGGAGGAAGGGGAGGCCGACCAACAAGATGGCCCCTGCTGCAGGAGCAGCCTCAGCAGCAGCAGGTGGGGGGCTGGAGGCGGCGCTGGCGGTGGCGGCTACGGCCGTGGTCCCGCGGCCTGGGACAGAGTCAGAGTCGATGGTGGCAGCGGTGGCGGCGGCGGCTGCCGCGACGGTGGCGACGGCCGCAGGGACTCGGAGCTGAGAGGAGCTGCTGCTCGGACCAGCGCGGT
>PVIH01004037.1:83913-148110 GCA_004025045.1 Sigmodon hispidus | reverse complement strand
CCCTCTCCCCCCAGGAACAATGTCAATGGCTTATATCTGGAGGTTGCCTAGTTCTATATGTCTGCATTGGAATCCTACATACAGGTAACTATAATAAATGAATGGGGGTGTATTTAAATTATATAGCCGCTTCTACCAAATTTGTTGTTCATTCACATGAAAATATATTCCAATAAACACAATATCCCCCTCTTCAAATATTTTTATGTGGTCTTTTATTCACCAGGCTAAGTTGCATCACTCAATGCTGACATTTAAATGACAATTACTGCAGCACAATAGAGTAAGGACCTTGTGAAGTGTGGTGTGTTGTTATGCTTAACCAATAACTTATAGGTCCCGTAAATATGAGGTCTGACAAAAACTCAAAAAACCAAGAAATATTTTTCTCACATAAAATTGTGAACAAAACATTTATCTTGTCCCCTGGCTTTATTGTAAGTCGTGTGTTGGGTTTTCTACCCAGATGCAAACATTACAAAAACAAACAAACAAACAAACAAAAACCAAGAGAACAGCCATCCTCCCCTTCCTTCTATCTGGCAAGCACTGATGTCTTTGGTCTCTTTAAACTCGAAGTGGGAATCAGTCCCAGCTAAGGCAAAAGATCTTCAGCCTCTTTCTCAAGCTTAATCTGATTCAGTGAGCGTGCTAGCACATTCTGTCCAACTCCCGGGCCTCTTACAGCAATCCATTATTTCTTCCATTTCACAAAAGCTAGACCCCTGCGAGTCTCAGAGGACTTGCCATTGAGGCTGTTACCAAGTTGATTTCCTTGACTCTGCCAAGAGGCTGCTGCCTGGCTGAATCCTAAATTAATAAGGCCAATCAGAAATGCACAACGCCTGGATGGCCAATCAGTCTTCTGGAGGTTTTTTGCTGTCTTCTCTGCGGTCAGATAAATCACGTTAAAGCTATGATACCAATGATCATAAATTAGGGAGGCCTGGCGAGTGCATCCCTCCAGAGGACATCTCACATCAGGGTGATTCCTGCAACTGCTTTTGGGCCCCCAGGGTGTCACAGAAGGTCTGGGAGGAGGGTCCCTTTATCTTTTGCTGTTACAGAATGCTGGGTTGGACTCCTGCAGTGTCTCGAAGCTCAAGGCTTTCATCTTCGTTGCCCCCAGCGCGTGCTGCTCAGAGATGCCCAGATCCCTCAGGTGCAGAGACTCCATCTGCGCGCCTTCGCCAGACTATTTACAGCCGAGGTTAGGTCGGTGATTGCTGAGATGGAAAACTCATTTTTCAGTCTGGCTTTTATTTACACTTTTATTAAGGGATCTTTCGTTCACAGTGGAATGACAGCGAGGGGCATCGGTCAGAGCCGGTGGGGAAGCTCTAGGGACAAACGTAGGAGGAGCCCTGGACAAAGACGAGGGAAGCCTAGACACCTTTGCAGTGGGCAAGGACATGGCCTCTCAGGGCAAAGTCAGTAGTTAGTGCCTGCACTCCACAGTGGCAGCTGGTGGCTTGTTTGCGCCCGCCCGCCATCCCCCACAGCCCCAGGTCTGGCCACACTCTGTAAATGTTCGGACAGAGTGTCTTACTTTGGAAAGTCTAAACCTAGATAGAGAGCGACCAAGCTCTCCCCACCAGCCTTTGCCTGAGGTTCAGCTATCCAGAACGCTGTGGGCGAGCATCACCGGAGGGAGAGCACCAGCTTCCCTTTCCCTGAGTGAGTCTGCAGGTTTAGGAAGCCTCCTGCAGCCCAGGATATCTGGGGCCTCTGGTCCCGCACATCCACACCTGCCAACTCCTACACCCATCACACTTTAGTTTAGTGCGTTTAGTTGTGTTTGTTTTTCAAAAACGGGACAAAAGAAACCAAGAAATGTGGTGGAATGTTCTCTGTAAATAAAGAACTGTTTTGGCCTATGCACAGCATCATAGAAGTGGATGGAGAATCAGAGGACAGGCAGGTAGGAGAAGGCTGGAGTTAGTCTCCATCCAACCTCCGAAGAAGACAGACATGTAAGAAATACAGGTCAGCCATGGGCTGGGCCACGTGGCGGGTAGATTAGTAGAAATGGGTTAAGATGAAAGAGCTAGCTAATAATGTGCTTGAGATATAGGCCAAACAGTATGAAATTAGTATGTGTCTGATTAATTTCTTTGGGGAACAAAAGCCGCCGCGGGTCAGGATCTGAACTCCTAGGGCCAAACGGCCCGGGAAAACCTTCTACAACAAAGAAATCTCGCTGAGGTAGAAGCATGGAGGGGCTTCAGTGGTCCCTCTGCGCCGAGTTACCATCTTTTGACTTCCTTATTCTTTTCAATTACACCCATCTCTAGGAAGAGTGGCTGTCACTTTCTAGTACTTTCTTCTAACGTGGTTCCTCTTTGGCAATAAATTATACATCCCTCCATCCTCTGCTATTTCCCAAAGCATCCCTTTGAGATGCTTCCCTTCTTCAGAAAAAGAGAACCTACCTCTTTTAACCCCCTAACTCCACTTCAGAGGGGCATTGTTAAAAGTGGATTTGCACTCACCAAAAATTGCTGTAACTCCGGCATCTGACAATAAGAGTATATTTGAAGACTAGGTCACTAAAAGAGTGAGTACCAACTAGGCATGGTGGTGGTCCCAGCACTTAGAAGGCAGAGGCAAGTGGATTTCTGCAAGTTCAAAGCCAGCCTGATCTGTATAACAAGTTTCAGGACAGCCAGGGCTACATAGTGGAATTCTATATCAACAAAACACAAACAAAAATGAACCAAACAGCAACAACAAAACAAACATAAATAAGTGATTAAATAGTAGTATCACAGGGGTGTGGCCTAATATGACTGATGCTCTTACATGAAAAGTAGCAACACAAAGATGCTAAGATGAAAGTTTAGTTGTGAAGAATGTGCCTTCCAAGTTGTGAATTTGTGGGGACCCAAATTCAATACCAGAGTCCACATGAAAATAGAGAGAGAGAGAGAGAGAGAGAGAGAGAGAGAGAGAGAGAGAGAGAGAGAGAGAGGAAGGAAAGAAGAAAATAAAAGAGAAAAAAAACCCCAAAGAAACAAAGAAGCTGGGCACAGTGAATCCATATTGTAATTGCAGCATGGAGGGAAGGGCAGGCATCCTGTCTACTCAGCAAGTTCCAGGCCAGTGAAGTGAAAGACCCTGTCTCAAGCAGCAAGGTGAAAGGTGCCTGTAGACCACTACCAAGATTGTTGTATGGTTTCACAAGCAAATGTTTGCACACCTGCAAATACATGTGAACACAAACACATGCAGGGGAGAGAGAATGTCTGGGACAGAGAAAAACCTGACTGGAGGCCAGAGCCAAACTCACTGTTGACTTTGGCTCTTGAAATGGGGAGCATTAACGTCTGTTTGCTACATCAGGATGTGGTGCATTTGGTGGCCCTGGAGAACCAATGTAGGCATCTAAACATCTGCCTCTTTCCTTTCCACAGCTAAGAAGCCCTGTGCCCCGCCCTCCCCCCCAAAAAAGTAGCACTGGCTTGACACATTGTCTCTTTTTGTTTTTGTCTGAATGATTCCTCAAGAACTGAACTTACAAAGGCATATGTTCAGAGAGCTTTATTTTATCTTCAGGATTGTCCTTTGCGAGCAAAATACAGGAAACCCATCACACTTCAATTTTAGATAAACAGCAGATAGAGTCTCAATCTAAGTTTGTCCCAAAAGTATGTACCAAAAGACAAACAAACAAAAAACTTCATCTGTAGTATAGAAAACAGTTTCTTTTTATTTTGTCTCCTAGTAGTCAACAGAGTCACAATGTAGTCCAGGGTGATCTTGAGTTTCTGATCCTCTTGACTCTGAGATCTGGGATTGCAGGCACCAACCACCATACCCAGTTTATAAAGTGTTGGGACTCAAACAGCTTTGTGCATACTTGGCAAGCCCTCTATGAGCTGAGTTACAGCCCCAACCCCAACATCATCTTTTGAAAAGCTCACAGGTGATTTTAATGTGCAGCCAGGGGCTAAAACCAACCACCCTATGGAAAGATGGAGATTAACTATTGATAACCGAATGCTGGCTATCAGGTCATTGGACTGGGGTTCCTTTCAGTTGAAATACTTGTAAGTTTTGTTCTGCTATGAGAAATACCAACTTGTCTCTCTTCTCCTGAGCCCAGAGGCAGAGTCCAAGTGGATCATCAAAAAGACAGCTGTTAAGTGTGTGAAATGGTCATCTTATTTTAGGTTAACTGAGCCCATAAAGATAGATGTCAAAAGCCATAATATTGACACCATTGTACCAGATGACTCTCCAGTCTGACACTCCAGGTTCTGTGATAAGGACACAGCTGGGCATCCTGGTAAAAGATTTACCTTGTATAGTTTCTTTTATTACAGCCCAGTGCTCAAGACTGTAGGAGCTTTTAAGCACACTTCTCCTTCAAGAGGATGTAAACATAATTTTGTTCAGTCTTCCAGACTTTGAAGACTGGCCCCTTTTAGTCATTGCTCAACTAAGCCTTACATGTTCTTCAGTTTTTGCTGAAAAAGTCATAGGAGATAAAGGTACGATGGGTAATATCTCTGAGGTTTGCACACCATTCATTCTGCTCCAGCCAAGGCCTTATTACTGAGCCTGACACTCACCTTCCTGGTATGTGGGACAGAGTGGGCATAGAGGTCTGGCAGAGTACCAAGAGTCTTCTAGAGTAAGGGAAACCCAGTATACTGGGAAGTCCATGCCTGTAGTCCCTGCTTCTTGTCAGGTGGCAGAATCACTTGAGCTCAGGAATTTGAGGCCAACCTGGATATATGTCTCCCTAGAGGCAGAAGGAAATTCATTTCCCATAACAGAAACACCAACTGGGACCAAACATTCAAATACTGTGAGCTGTCTATGGGGGCCATTTTTATTCAGACCACCACAGTCCGTTCCTTGGATCCCATAGGCATGTAGCCAAATCAAAATGCTTTCAGTCCAACTTCTAAAGTCCCCATAGACTTTCATAGTCAATCTACAGTTTCAAAGTGCAAAGTCACTTCTGAGACCCAGGCAATCACTGAATGTAACCTCCTGTAAAGCCAAAAAGAAAATGACATACTTCTCATGTACAGTGACACAGAATGTACATTACCATTCCAAAATGGAGGAATAGGGGTCAAGGTGAGAAAAACCTGACCAAAAGCAAGACAGAAACTGAGCAAGGCAAACTCCAAATCCTATAGCGCCATGCCCGATGTCAGAAGGGTTAGATGGCTTGTCCTTCCGGCTTTTCTACCTTCAACATACTTCACTCTAGGGCTGGTTCCACTCTGTGTGAAGCTCTCTTTGGCCAATATTCTAGGGCTCTGGCATCTCTGACATCTTGGAGTCATGGCCTCCATACAAGGACTTCCCTACCACACTCCCAGCCTCAGTGGCTCTCCATAACCAGAGAAGAAGATTCCACAAGCTATTTACTTCTACCCGCTGCATAACTAAACTTTAGAGTACTGTAGGCTAATGCCAGTACCATGTGGACTACACTGCCATGACGGGCTATCTGCTTGGGGTGAGCCATGGTACCACTGAATCACATTTGTAGCATCTTTGACTCGCTGTTGCCTTTGAGAGGCACAAGTTGAGAGCTTATTCTAAGAGAGGCCCAGACCTGTGCCGAGATCCCTTATCTCTTTCCTCACAGACCTCAGCTCCAACGCTGAGCTTCCTGGTGCACTTTTCCCCTTTCAGCGTACATGCCCCATTTGCTTTCTCATTGTATAACCCTGAATAATCCACATGACTACTAAACAGCCACATGACAGAGACAATATTAGGCTGTCTTGAGATCTCCTCTGTCCAAAAAAAAAGTCTGTTTACTTTTTAAATTTAGCCTCAGTCAAATCCTTAGGATGAGGACAGAAAGCAGCCACAGTCTTTGCCAAAAGGTCAACAGAATGGCCTCTTGGCTGAGTTGCTAATAACCTCCTGAGCTGGATCTCCAGTCTGCATATCTCTAAGCTCTACTGTCTTCCAGGCTCCTACTAGGATGGCCCATTACATGTTGCTGACAGTGCTCAGCTGCTTTCCTAGTCCAACCCTGTTTATGTTGTTCTAGGGATTTAAACCCAGAGCCTCAGGCTTGTTAGGCAAGTACACACACAACTAAGTTATACTGGCATAATCTTTTCTTTTTCTCATTTGGAATGGTGCTTGCAGAATGGTAACACAGACCTCTGAACATCCAGTGTCTCACTCAAGCAACGAGAATAGTGGCCAAAGTGGGCAAGATTAACTTCTCCAGATTAAAGATTGCAACAGTACTGGGAATGCGTATCTCAGAAGAAAAACTGACTCTCAGGGGAACAGGAAGCTTGGTGGCATTTTGACCTTGACAGATTCTTTATTCTTCTATCCAGATTGCTATCAGCCTCGAACACTAGCAGTCTCAGTCATCAACTCCTCTGAAGATCAGCACATGACTAGCCAATGGAGAGACAGAATAGCTCTGTTGCTCTCTGCACAAAGCCCTATGCCCAGAGATGTGTTACCAATTGGACTGCCAAGTTCACTCTGACAGTCCTTATTTGTTGGGCTTTACTTGATCTTTGTGCACATGGCTCTGAAGGTAGGGCATGACTCAAAAATAACATCATAGCTCTTTGGGAAAGTCATAGTTGAGAATAAAGAGTCTGATACAAACAAAACAAAAACCAGGATGAAGAAAGAACCCGTGAATGAGAGATGCTCTTCCCTGGATTTGGAAAAGCACTGGCATGTTTCTGAGATTTAAATGCTCTCAAGAATATAGCAGGCAGTGTGTGTTCTCAGCAAAGCCCTGTGAAGGCTCATCTCTGGCTGATCTCCAGCCTCCGCAAAACCAGGAGAGAAGACTAAGCCAGAACGGTATGTTTCTCACCATGGCATTGAACGCTAGTCCAAATGTGATGGAAAATTTCACACATCCAAGAGATTCCATGAATTCTATGCAGGATGCATGAGAGGCACCCATACTTACTCAATTGTGTAAAAGCAGATAGAGAAAATTGACTTACCACACACAACAAACTTGTCAGAAATCAGGGAGACAAAGAGATGACACATGAAAAATGCTGAAAAAAAAAAAGACTTTTCACCAATAATCCTATGTTTAGCAAAATTCTTTTAAAAATGAAAAAGTAGCTGGGCAGTGGTGGTGTATGCATTTGATCCCAGCACTTTAGAGGCAAAGGATCTCAGTGAGTTTGAGACCAGTATGGTCTACAAAAAATGAATTCCAGGACAGCCAGGACTGTTACACAGAGAAGCTCTGTTTTGAAAGATGAGAGAGAGAGAGAGAGAGAGAGAGAGAGAGAGAGAGAGAGAGAGAGAGAACAGAGGGAGGCTGAAAGATCACAAGTTTAAGGTAAGCCCAAAGAAGAAAAGTTAAGACATTTTAAAATACATCAATGCCTCCTTCTTTGAATAGGATTTGTTTTACAAGAATTATTAAAGAATGCTCAGGCTGAATGAAAGAATGCCAGATAGCAGCAACCCAAAGCCCCATGAAGAAATAAATACCAGTGAAGTAAATAGTAAGGATTTCCCCACATAATTTAAATGGTAACTACATAAATATTCAACTGTTGACATATTACTTTATAGAGAAATGTAATTTGCATGACAACAATAACACAAAGAGAGAAGAATGGGGATACTTATTGGACCAAAATTTTTCACACTGATAAATAAAAAATTAAGTTTCTAGTAATTAAAGCTATAGCATTTAAGTTAAGATGTTAACAGTACCCTTTAGACAACAGCTCAGAGGATAACTCAAGAAAGAAACAAGGAATTCAAATGATGCATTAAAAATTATTTTATAAATAAGAGGGCAGTAACAGAAAAATAAAGGAACAAAAAAGACCTAGAAAACAAATATTGACATGGAGGAGAGAAGCCCACTTACATGAGAGATGATCCCAGATCTATATACTAAGTAGATACTCCAGAATCAACTCACATTCCCAGGAAATCCTATCTCATTAGTAATTGCATTAAACTCACTTGCACTAAACATTCCAACTAGATAGTAGAGACTGGGTTGAAGAGTTGGTTCAGCAGTCAAGAGCACTGGCTGCTCTTGGGCTTTCAGCGCCCATATAGAAGCTCACAATCATCCACAAATCCAATTTTTAGGGATGTGATATCCTCTTCTGTCCTCTGAGGGTATAGACACATATGTGGCACAAATACATGCATATAGGCAAAGCATAAATACACATAAAAATAAGCATAACATTTTATCAAGACAGAAATCGGCATCATGAATAAAAAAATCATATAATTAGAGTTTCCTTGCAAGGCACATTTAGAATAAGAAATACAAACAAGCTGGAAGTCAAAGTTGGGGACAGAAGAGTATCATGAACAGAACAAGGAGATGCAAGCGAGAGAGCCTTGTACTCTTGGGATGAAATAGCCTTTAGACAAAAACAGGTTACTAGAAACAAAGGACATTTTATCGCGATATAGAGATCAGTGCATGAAAGAAACATAACAATTATAAACATATGCACACATAACAAAGCCCAAACCCCAAAATACATAAAACAAAATCTTACAGGAAAGACTAAGTAGATAATTGAAGAGTAATTTAGCATCTTGCTTCTAATCATGGATAAACAAAAATAGAAGGTTCACAAAGGCACAGAAAACTCAAACAGTATACTAAGTCTAACAAATTTATAGAAAACTGTACACACCCCATAGTAGAATACATAACCATTCCCATAATGTACAGGGGGCCTTCTTCCAGATAGCTCACGTAGCAGGCCATTAAAATAGCCCCCAACTTAAAGGGCTAAAATCACATAGTCTGTTCTTTGGCTATAAGAGAACCTAGTTATTATTAATATATTAGAGTATATTGTAGAAGGCTGTTACTTTTATCTAGGAAGAAAAATTTTAAAAATCCATAAATTAAGTAAGAGTATAGAACAGGGCATAATGAATATTAAGCACACACATGCTTCTTTTTGCTCTATAGTCAAACTGTGGCATACAGAGAGTTACCTTATTTGTTCCAAGTAAGAATTTTTTTTTAATTGGTAGTAGAGTATATGACTGAGGTTGTGTTAATGTTGAAGAAATACTGTAAAATCATAACTGAGACAGTCTTAGGAATACAGAGTAGTACATTTTATAAGTTACCCTGTAAATAACTCACTAAAACAAAATAAAGGACTTTCTTCAATTATTTCACAGGAAAGTTTGGGTCACAAGTTCACAGGTCAGTTCTTTCTGTGAAGGTCTGAGGCTTACTTTTATAATCCATCCCCCCCAACATATTCTGGCTCAGAATTTCATGACAGTCTTCCAGTAATGACAGTTGATCTGAGTACTTGTAGCAGAGTTCAAATGGCTTCTCCAAATCCTAAAATATTAATAGGCCCATTACAAAAAAAAGTTTGCCCATAGACTAACAACTAAATAATCCTTGGATGGGCCTGGCAGATTGTATTTCAGAAAAGACATGAGAAACATGTGATCATCATTTCACTTCTAGTTTGAGTAACTTTTCTTTAGCATGGCTAGTCTGCAAACCCATCCACCTCTCTCCTCTCAGATGCTCTGAAGCAATTTCCTGAGAAACAGTGTAATTGTTTCTTCCATAAGTATTTGAGACTATCTATCTGCATTATACTTTAATTTGTTTTGTAATCATGAAATTTTCCCTTTTTTTTTCAAGACAGGGTTTCTATATGTAGCCCTGTAACTCATTTTGAAGAGCAGAGAACTCAAATTGACCTGCCTGCCTCTGCCTCCTGAGAGCTGGGATTAAAAGTGTACACCATTACCACACCCAGCAATTTTCCTTTGTTTTATTATATGACTGGGAGGTTGCCCAGATGTTCTCCGACTTGTGTATAAAGATTTACAAAAATAAGTAAACTTGTTTGTTTCTCCCAATCAGGAATACGAGTAGAGATTTCACAATTCTCTCACTTTTTTCTCTTGCTGACCAAACCCTGGAAGTGATGACTGATCAGAAATCACTAAGATCATTCATGACACCTCCTACATTTCTCTGCTCTAGAGATTCATGGTCACTAAGAACACTGCTTCCCTGGGTGTGCCCAAAGTACATGGTGACTTGGTTTGAGGTGTTTCACGCTGTGGCTTTATTTTTCTCCCACACTCAGGTCAATTGCTCTTGCACCCCTATCCAACACCTTCCAGGAGAGCCTACCTCTTTCACTACATAGTGACTAGGCTAGCAAGCATGAAACTTGAAGACCAAAACAAAAGCTTGTTTTTATGTCCCTTTTGGGAAAGTGCTGTTGGTCTGGGTTTGTTCTCAATAGCTTAAAACCTCATCTCTGGACTCCTTAGTCCAACCAACTGATCAGACCCAGTCCCTGGAAGACAGTCAAGGACATCCCATTCTCATCTTTTGCTCAGTGACACTCTGCATCTCTTTTGGGTAGCATAATTGAAATCAATAAAGTGAAGGAGGTCAACTGGCTGGGAAATCTTGTCAGAAGCAAAGACAAGGCACTGAAAATGCAGGGATATTGACCAAGCAGCCATTTTTATTAAGACGCTAATGACAGAAAACCAAACCAAACCAAACAACCATACCCACACAAACAAAAAGTCAAAAAGGCAAACTACTGCCTAGGATATTCTGGCTTGTCACTTAGTTGAAGGAACATGAAAACACATTTGAAGTATCCTGTAGATTTTTAAATGATGAGAACCTTTGAATAACAATAATCTTAAAGAAATACAGGACTTAAAATTGTCATAATATCACAAATCAAGTACCTAAAGGAACCAGGTACTTACAAAGTCCAGTGGTTGTAAATAACACATTATAAGATGTCTGGTCATAACCAGGAAGTGCCTCCCCCCTTTTTTCTCCTCCTGGGTTTAGTCCTCCCCTGATTACCATTTCCCTGGCTTGCCCATGGTCAGTTCAGCAGCAGGAAGTGGGGCATAACATACAAAGAATTCTTTGCTCTATCCCAGCATGGGTCTCAGGCAGTCTCAATTACTGTGATAAACTGGCACCTCCATTTCTTCACGTGGAGGATTGCTTCCTAAGTCACAAGGGTATTTCTCAAAGTCATTTTCTCTTCATGAGGGTCAAATCCAAGGGCAGTGGCACATACCTTCAGTTTGCAGTAGTGGACACATATTGGTGAGTTCAAGGCCAGCCTGGTCTTCATAGCAAGTTCCAGGTCAGCCAAGTTTTATATTAACACATTGTCTTAAATAATGAATCTATGTAACTGTTTTCAATTCTGTTCTTCCTGCTCAAAAACCTACATAACCTATGTTTTCTTTCACATGTGAAGCATAGTGGTATAGACCTGTGACATCCATGTGTCAAGAAGGACCAGAGTTCTCATTCTGTTACATAACAAGTTCAAGACCAGCCTTGGCTCCACCAATCAAAAAACCAAAACAAACTTTCTTTTGTGAATCAATACAATCGTCTTTCTTTATCAGAAGTTTCACCTTCCACAGTTGCAATGAACTATGGCCTCAAATATTAAATGTAAAATTACAGGACTAGGCAATTCATAACTTTTTTTAAAAGATTTATTTATTTATTATGTTATACAGTATTCAAAAGAGGGCACCAGATGTCATCATAGATGGTTGTGAGTCACCATGTGGTTGCTGGGAATTGAACTCAGGACTCTGGAAGAACAGTCAGTGCTCTTAACCTCTGGATCCATCTCTCCTGCCTTTTATTTTTTTTAAGATTTAAATTCATAACTTTTTTAAAATTTATTTTTATGTCCATTGGTATTTTGCCATGAGTATCAGGGTTCCCTGAAACTGGAGTTAAGAGTTCTGAGCTACCATGTGGGTGCTGAGAATTGTCCTTTGGAAGAGCAATCAGTGCTCTTACCACTGAGCCATCTCTCCAGTCTTGCAATTTGTAACTTTTAGTGGTTTTATTTTGCTGTCTTTTTTGTGTCCTTGTAGTGTGTATATTTATGTATGTGATTATATGCATACAGATGTCATAATGTAGGATCAGAAGATGACTTCTGGTGTCAATCATAACTTTCTGCTTTTGGAACAGCATCTCTTCATTGCTTTTCTCCTGTGTATGGGCCACAGGCTTCTGGGAATTCCCCTACCGTGGCCTCTCATCTCTCTGCATAAATGTTGTGATTGCAGATGCTCATGCCATTGGGTATGTTTTTATATAAATTCTGAGAATTTGAATTCAGGTCCTTATGCTCCTATGGTGAGCATTTTTACCACAGTCTCATCTCTCCAGCCATCCCTTTACCTCCCACCTCCCTTTCTGAGACAGAGACTTGTTATATAATTTGGACTGGCTTAGAACTTGTGATTTTTCTGTCTCAGCCTCCTAAGTACCAAGATTGGGCAGAAACTACCACATCCACCACATTTGGTTCATAAAGTAAACTCACAAATATGTACATATGCATAAGGAAATAATGTACTATACATAGAATTTAGTACTACATGCTTTTTCAGATATCTGATAGAATCTTTGTTAAGCAACCTCAACAGATTAATATTTTGTCAGTATTTGTTAGATTGCTCTTAACTCCTTGGATTCTAAGATATTTTGGATGTTTTACTCCACTTGTAAAAGTTACTTTAAAGATGCTAGAGCTTACAACTTTTTATTTTTAAGAGATGCAGAATTTTAGGTAGCTCAGGCTAGTCTTTAAACTTGCCCTGTAGTCAAGGATGACCTTTAACTCTTGATCATCCCTCCTGAGAACTAGAATTACAGGCACGTACCACTGTGCCTGGATGTGGGTCTTTGTGAATGCTTAGGATACTTGGATGACTAAAAGGAGGGGTTTGTGTTAATTCTGTTTTCAGTTAAGAATACCTTTTGGACATTCAGCCACAAACGAGACATCTGTATCCCAACCCCTTCCCAAGGGACCAACATAGAAGAGGAAGCAGTAAGACCGGAAGAACCAAGGGTTAGCAAGGATTGGATCCAAACAGCTTTTTCTGGACATGGCCAGAAGCCTGTACTCAAAAACTCTCAGTGGCTGTGGCTGCTTGAACAAGAGCAAGCTGTCAACATCCCAGCAGGGAGGAGGGAGGGGGTCAGAAGCATCTGACCCCTAGGCTAAAGACCTACATGAATAGCTGATGGCTTCTGTGACAGGGGAGAGTCAGTTTTCCTTAAGGCTATGGCCACTAATAGATCAACCATGATCCAATGGATAGCCCTCGTCCAGGACTAGATGGGCAACACAAATAAAACTTACATAAAAAAAAAAGAAAGGTTGGAGAGGTGACTCAGAGGCTAAGAGCACTGACTGCTCTTCCAGGAGCCCTGAGTTCAGTTCCCAGAAACCACGGGGTGGCTGACAACCATCAACTATGGGTAATGACAGTGCCTTCTTCCAGCCTGCAGGCATTAGATACAGGCAGAACATTGTAGTCATAAGAAATCTTTTTTAAAAAGGAAATGTAAATTTGAGAATAAAAAAGAGAAAAAAGACATAAAGGTGTGTGTGTGAGTAAAGGCTAGTGGTGGATCTGGGAGAAGTTGGGGAAGGGTGAGAATAAATAGAATTAAAATATATTGTATGAAATATTAAATTGAAAAAAATTACTCTTGGGAATAATTTTTTTCCTTTGAAATCCCTTGTGTGATTACATATATATATATATATATATATATATATATATATATATATATAGTGACCCTTCACTTTAGATTTTGAGTCTGTGTTCATAAATGACGTCGCATTAACCCATGATACTTTAAAAAAAAAAAAAACACTTTTATTTATTTGCCTTGGTGTTTGCCTGGAACTGGAACTACAGACAGTTGTTAGCTGCCATGTGGGTGCTGGCAATCGAACCCGGGTCCTCTGGAAGAGCAGATGGTGCTCTTAACCGCTGAGCCATCTCTCCAGCCCAACCCATGATACTCTTATATCACCCCATTATCTCACAAGAAGAAACTACACAGCAACTTGAAAGAGACAAAAGCACTTTGCTAAAGATGTTCTATATACATATTTATATATACATATATAGTATTTTATTTAAAATGTCATTGAGCATATACAGTTCTTGAGCTTTTTCCAGGGGACATTGCACCTAAATTTCAAAACACACAAAATAGATCCCTTTAAACAGTTCTCATTTGGGGTTTACAAAAATCAATGTCTCACAATCACAAAGCAGAAAGGTACACGATTCTGAAACCATTTCCAGGCAGATTCTCCCCGGTTCATTGTATGTGGAGTAGTTTTGGAAACCCAGACCATGGCATACATACTCTTCCAAATGATCCTTATTAGGGGCTTCTTCCCCGAGTTTCCAAGAAAACAAAGAAAATTAGAGGCAAAACAGGAATGAAGGAGTAACTGTGGGACCCCCTAAACACACACAAATACTCATCTACTGAGAGGGGAGTGGAGGAACAGAGTCTCCATCTTCAACAGAACATTTACAGCCTTATTTGGTCATGGCCTACTTGTTTGCTACATGAACACAACTTCACCGGAGACACAGAAAGAAAAAAGTTAAAGATATTTACACAGATAACATTCTGAATTAGAAAGAGCAGTATTCTCGCCAATGGTGTTCACATCTGACAAAAGGGCCACGGGCTCACAGAAGAGGCAAGTAAGTCAGGATGCTCATGTAGTGTCCTCCGAAAGTTCCAGTGCACATGTATATGCCACGTTGCCACATAGCACCCAAAGTTTGCTCAGCGAAATAGGATATGGTTGGTCTATTAGGCCTGCACAATTATGAGCTCTGAACACAAAGTTCTGCCCTGTGGCTAGAGGCTGCTCTACTATTCCATGGTATCTGGTAGGCTTTAGGTCAGTCTGTCTTGTCTGTTCCTCGCATAGACGGTTTCATTGCTTTCTCCAGTTGGCCCAGAAGCACCAACTCACTGAAATTAGAATCTCGTCAGTGCAATATATATACTCTGAAAACATCAGAGATCTTGGCTCGCTTAAGGAAGAGTGACACCTTTAACTAGTACATACAACAGAATCTGCCACTGTTCCCTTGCAAATATAGCAGATGGGCCGATGAGGGAAAAGGCAAGGGAGAGGCGAGCGAGAGAGTTGTACTTTAGAAAACAGACCCTTTCCCAAAGGGATTCTAAACCAGTGGCCTTGGGATACTGAATTCCCCACCCAAACAGCCAAGGTCTGGTTCCAGAGCCTCTCATACTGGCTCATCAGTATCCACCTATGGAATATATATAATCCCCCCAAGAAAGGGACTTTCTGATAAGTGTGACGAGAAGACACAGTTGGCTCCACATAGCTCCATGGAGGTAAGATGTTAGGAATTTTAAAAATCCAACATTCTAAACCCTTCCAAACTGAATACTGTGGAAAATAACTGAAATGCTGGCTTCTCTGGCTTGTTCCGGTTAGACAGCTGCACATTTGGGCTAGCCAACCGTCACCACTCCCTTTCTGCCTCAAGGACAACCGTCGGGTATACACAACCCCGGCAGGCCCCTTCTATGTGTCTCTGGCTGCTGACATTTGATGTTAGAACAAAGCTTTAGTTGCCACCTAGTAAAACGCTTCAGAGTTCACACTCTTCAGGGAGGTACCAGGAGACAGAGAGCAGAGGCAGGCTGAGCAAAGAGATTTAGGGTTGAAAGAGCCTTTCATTAAAGGAAGTAGCCACACAACCCCCAAGACAGCCATAAAGACCTGACTAGGAAATCAAATGCTTTTCATTACACAAAGCTTCCTCTGAGGCTGTGAGGGCACACAGGTCCGGCTGTAAGTCAGTCAGACATGCTTTCTAAACACACAGAAATACATTTTGCAGAATTCGGAGTGTGTTGTCTTTTGACCTTTCCCAGGAATGCTCCAAGGACCAACCTGTTACATAGACAGTTACTGTTCTGGGAGAGGGTGACTTGGAACCTGGGTGAACAACGGGGCTCAAACAGAGTACACCCAATGCACAGAGCAATATCAGTGTGGGGCAGGTCTGCCATGGGCATTAACAAATCACTTTCTCCACTTTTGATTTATTCACCTCATTTGTAGTCTCCTTTCCTTCCCACAACACCATAGGGCTTTCGACTGTGACTAAAATCTTCCCACCCACAGGGTTTCATGAAGAGAATTTCTGGATACGTTTCCAACTAAAACCAGCAGGACCCTAAGGTTGTACAATAATTTAAATTTGGGTTTTCCAGGTTTTGTTCTGTTTTCCTGAGATGTGCCTTGGCAGTAAATAAATTGGGAGAATGTTGTCAAAAACACTATATATTTACACTCAAATTCTAACTCTAGTGGCCTGAGCATGGCTGGAAAAGGTCAAGGTGAGACCCACGGAGGAGTTCAGAAAACCAAAACTATGAAAGGCATTGGGAACATGGCCATGATCCCAAAGGCGGCGGCTCAGGTCCTCTGCAGACTTCAAGGCTTTCTCATTTCCGTTTGTACATGAGAACTGTACAGATGTGGGAAGAGAACCATGCTGTTGGAACATGCCTGAACAGTTGCCTACAGCATCATAGTCCAGAGAAGCAAAAGGTTGCCACCAACCACTCCCCACATCAATGTCTGGTGGGGGGGGGGGAGTAAAGACTTCCTGAAGGAGGAAGAGGTTGCCCAGCCAGATGAAGACACTTCCAACATGACAACAACCCAGTTCTCAGGCAATGAGTTGGCACACACGCAGTATGTCACCTCCTGGGCTGGGTACTGGCTCTACACAGTGGGGTGACTTTGTTCCTGAGGAGAAAGACACCAGGCCTTTCCTAAGAAAATATCTACAATTTTAGGAATGTGGATGACTTATCAGCCGGGGGGATAGATAGGCTCCTCTGTTCTCCTTTGGGGAGGAATTCTCTTAAACACAAGAGCTGGAATTGCCTCTCAAGCACTTTTAGGGAAATTACACCATTGGTGTTTTTTCTTTGCTGGGCTAAAAGAGTGTCTGAATCACACCAGGTTGATGATATCCTGGAAGACTAGAGGAATAGAACTAAACAATCAGATGTTGATCTGAGGATCCCTGGGCAGAGCAGCCTGCTCAAGAGACAGGTGGTTCTGAAGCTGGACTTTGCTGTCCTTCCCAGCAAGGAAGCAGGAGGCAGACACTATACCCACGTGCTAACTAACGCTATGCTTGTGAGGCATGCGCATCATTGGAGGTGGCTGCACAGTGGGAAAGGGGGTCTCGGCTCTTAGGGTTCCACAACCTGATTCCCTTGAGGAACAGGGTGAGCAGTGTGAGAATGACGAGCCCTCACCTCGCTTTTACTCAAGTGTCATCCTATCTACCCTTCAACAAAGATGACAGAAAGAGAGAGATGTGGCTGCTTAGCGCAACTGTGACACTCACGCTTCCTGCGGAGTGGACTGGAGAACTGGAGTGACTGAGGAAGCCTGAATCTCATGTTCCTCCCTAATGATGTATGGCTGATGGTCAGAAGAACTTCTTAAGCTACTGTACTGTATCAGATGCTGCTTTCTGTGTGTCTCCAGGACACTGAAGGTGAGAGAGCACCCACCCAGGCCAGAAATGGTAAAACCGACCAACCCACCTCTTAACAGCAAGATCTCGAGATGTGCAGATAACAGAGTGACTGTGGGTGCAATGTAACACCCACATTTGAAACGGACATTGATTTGATGAAAAAACAGAACTCATGGGTAAATGCTATATAGCAGGAGACAAACTGTTATACGGGGCATCGCTCTGAACAAACTACGCATGTGTATGGGACGAGCATGTGGCACAAGCAAGATCGAGTTAGTCTCTGATATGGAAACTGGCAACAAGTTGGAAAATCCCAGTGGAGAGAAAAGAGAGATTCAAGGAATGTCAAAAACGGAAAAAAAAAAAAAAACTCTCTGCCTCACCCTATTACCACAAAAGAATCCAGAGAAACAGAGAGAGGTGAGGTGAGACAGAACAAGGCAAAATCCCTGAAATAGATGGAGCTTACAACAAGATGGGTGCTCACACTTTCTGAGGCATGGTCCCCAACTTTTCAGTGTGGCCCTTCACCTGGAGAGAAGCTGGCAGCTTGACAGGCTGAGGAGTCTTCTGCCAGTCACACCTGAAATGGCTGTCCCTGCTATTCTAGATAAAATAAATAAAATTATGCCTGTGCCCCCAAATAGGCAATAGCTACCTAGGGGCCCTACAATAGAAACCGAGAGAAATATAACACCCAGTAGGCTGCGTGTCTTGTTATTATTCAGTGTCTAGACCTGGTACTAAAGAAATGGAAACCTAAGGGTCACCTTAAAGCAAAGCCAGAGAGGTCTTTCGGCAGAAAATTCCCCATCTGGGCTGGGAAGAAATTGCATCACCTGGAATCCAGCCCAGGCACTCCCCAGTTCTGCCCAGCTTAGAGGCCTCCCAGTTTTCCTTCTTTCTGTCCTCCCAATCCCCTGGGCCATTTTCATGACAGTGTGTTCCCATGTATTAACGGGATGACGTATACAGAAATGTCATCTCCTGAGCCCAGCCGGTCATTTGATATCCGCCATCCTCTGTCTTTCAGGACGCCTCGGGCACGCATCACCAGGTCCTGAGCTGCCAGTGTGTACCTATGGTGGGGGAAAAGCAGGAATAAGACAGTGAGAACAGTATGGGCAGACACAAGGGCCAGGGAGATTGGGGAGGAGGCATCATGATGATCAAACATTTTCCAACTATCTTTAAAATAAAAAAAAAAAAAGCTAGAGCCATCTTCTCCCCGAATGTGTGAGGCCTGACGTGCTGTTTATATGGTAGATGAACAAGGTTCTGCATTAAATGATCTCCTACATTATCCCACTACTCAGCCACTCAGCCATTATTGCAATGGATTCAGGAGAATCCTAGTTTGGTGCTTTATCTTAAAGATCTGCACCGGCCCAGTTTTCATGATGAACAGTATTTGGTTAAGTTAGTCCATGAAAACAAACCCTAGGAAGTTCTGTCTTCAATATATTTATTTTAAAGGCTATCATCCTTTTGTGTCAAAGGGTAGTAGAGTTTATTCATGACTGTGATAAGCCTTTTTGAACATAGGTGGAAAAGATTTACATGTAGTAAGAGAAAATAACAAGGTGGAGGGTGGGTGGTGGATTCGAGTGACTGGTAAAGCCTTGGTGACTTTATGCGTTATTACGATGTTTTCTTCCAGTTCATGTAAGGGCGAGAAGGGGTCAGTCAAGAGTTTGGAAAGATAATTGTTTATTGAGATTTTAACTGTAAACTTACAAAAGAGAATACTAAGCTAGCAAAGAGGGTAATATCTACAGGAAAAAAAAAGTGTAACCAGAGGGGTTATCTGTGGGCACCGGTTTCTGTTAACTGTGAGGTATAAAAATGAACTAAAATACTGGCTGGTTCCTACTCAGTATTGATCAGTGCAGAGCATCTTAGTTGAGAGACTTCAAAGATGTCTGTCGGGGTTGGACTCAGTGTTCAGTGGATTATTTCCTAAAGCCTATGTTAGGATATAAGTGCTTTATCTATTTTTCCTGATTTCATGTTCACCAAATAACCTGCTAATCATGATCTGCCTCCCTGTGTAGGCTTGCCTACCAGGGAAGAATATGCTACTCTTTGTACTCTGAAAGTATCAGTCAGATGTATTTCTCTGTATAAATGGCAACTGGCATTTTGGTTTAAAGATCAGTTTTGTCAGCTTGGGGAAGGTGAGCCCAGCTCTGATGAGTCTGTTATTTGTATCATGATTAAATCATGTTTGAAACCTAAACAGCTAAGAGGCAGATTCTGATAAATCACCAGGAAAATAAATGTCACCCTACGTATGGCCTCTTGGAAGCTTGACAATGGGGCTTTTTAAAAGGCGCTCATGACCTTTCCCTGATTGGAGTGTACCTCAGCATTACCTCTGGGATCCTGGGACAGATGCCCGTGTGTTCTCTAAACCTCCTAAGACCGTACAACACTCTGGTTAAAACAGACTTGATTTTAAGAACGAGGATTTCAATAAATGATCAGGGCTGGGAACATTCCAAGTCTGTACAGCCTGTAAGAATCAAGTCTATTCATACAGCCCAGGTGGTCAACATAGTGTGTTATACACCACATTCTGCTTAATGCAAAATGAATGCCGCCTCCACGTTGGATGGGTAGTAGGTAGGTAGGAGCAACACCCCTTTTCTAACTATACCGAGAGAATTGTTGGCTTGAGACAGGAGTCTGTTATAATTGAGGGAAGATAAAACCAGTTAGTCCTGACTAAAGAGGGGACTACAGGGCTGGTCCAGGGAGGAGATGAGCACCTGTTGCTCTTGAGGCCTGCAGTTCAGTTCCTGGTACCCACATGGGGTGGCTCAAGCATTCTATATAATTTTAGTTCCAGTGGGTTTGATGCCTTCTTTGACCTTCATGGGCACCAGGCAGGCATGTGGTGCACAAACATTTATACAGGCAAAATGTCTATACACATACAAATAAGATAAATATTAAAGAGCAGAGAGAATAACAGTCAAGAAGGCCTTAGGCTGAAGAACTACATGAATACCCCCGTCCAATATCCTACAGTTTTAAGATAGCCTCTATGAGGCTTGCCTGAGGTTATTCTTAGTTGTATATTATATTGTATATGTAAAACATAAAAGTGAGGTTAGTGATAATGTTGCCATTGGCAACAATAGAGTGATGTTTATCATCTTGGTGATTGACCATCTCTGGACATTAATCTTTGGAGATTCAGAGACATCACTAACAACGACGGCAGTGGTGGTGTACACCTTTAGACCCAGCAATCAGGAGGCAGAGGCAGGTGGATCTTTGCTCTTTAGGCCAGCCTGGTCTACAGAGTAAGTTCCAGGAAAGCCGGAAACGGTCTTAAAAAGAGAAAGAATGAAAAAAAGGAAGAGAAGAAGGAAGAAAAAAAAGAAAGAAAGGGGAAGGAAGGAAGAAAGGAAAAGAGGAAGAAAAAAGAAAAGCAATTTTGCTGACTCAGTGAGTTGATTCATCAGGGTTGAATCACACCTAAAACTCTCTTGAAAGATGACATGTACACATAGGAAGCTGTGGGAAAACATGGCTGACAAGGAGACAGAAAAAGAAGTTCTAACAAGTCCAAACACAGTTCTCGATGGCTGTCTGGTAATGAGACAAACAGACCTAAGCAGGGCTGGCCGTCATGAGAAACGGGCTGGGAGATGAGGGCAGGATTAATCTTTGGAGATTCAGAGATGTCACTAACATCTGTCACTGACATCTTCGTCAGGAAGGCACAGGCAAGAGAACAGCCCTGCACTGATACTGCTTGTGACCTTGGGCATTTTAGTGTTAAGTTTGTAGGGACAGGGTTGTGTTCTACAGGCCAGGTTGTCTTTGAACTTACAATTGTACTGCCTCAGCCTCCGAGGTAGTGAGTTCTCAGGCATGCACCTTCTTGCCTGGCATTCCCAATATTTTCGAATGATCAGTTAGCATTTTCCCCCATTTCTGTACACACACACACACACACACACACACACATACACACACACACACACACACACACACACACACACGAGAATTTCATACATGTGCACAGTAAAGCTTTGACTTTTTAAAAGTTGAGGACTGGGTCACTGAAGACAATGACCCCATTCAATGAGGTTTTCTTCACTTCCTGCAAGATAAATTCTTTGAGATTTCCTGAGGTTTTGATAGTGAGCCTAGGCTTTAATGACTGAACGTCTTCTCCATCCCTCCCTCCCTTAGGTTTTGAGTTTTATTTATTTTGAGACAGGGTCCCTAACCCAGGCTGCACTGGATCTGGAACTTCTGAGTCTCCACCACTCCACTCTCCAGAGGCCTAGGATCCTGTACAGCATCGTGGAGTCTTGGAGCTTGACGCCAGGGCTTTGTATAAGCTAGGCAAGTACTCTACCAACTAAGCGATATCCCCAGGTTCTGAACTTCCTGGTACAGAAATTGTACTCCTGTTCTTCCAATTTCTTTTCATTTAGTTCCCCCCAGCCTCCTACCAGGAGATCTTAAAAACCCTTCTCAATCTATCCTCCATACAGCCCAATCCCAAGGCAGCATCTCAATACACACTGCACTCAACATATCCTGCTATGTTCTTGAACCTTCTAACCTCCTTTTGAATGTTCTTTTCTCCTTCCTGACACTCGTGCATGACACATCCCCATTCGGCAGCGTCTGTTTCCATAACACATAGCACCTCTTCCTCCTGACATTCCCAGTCGTGACTTAGGAAGAACTGGATAAATGTTCAGCTGTTTTTGCTTCCAAGGAGTCATTTCCCCATCAATCATCCCTAAGTAAAGACATTCTAATCCCCGAAGCAAGTCATCCCAGCCTTTTTCAATGCCACCTTCTCACCTTGATAAGATTCGATTATAAATCTTATGAAGCAGACAGGACGTCTAAATCTCATTGTTTTAAGTGTATTGTTTCTGCAGTGGTGCATGGCTAATTAAAAAAAAACCTAACTTTATGGCCATTAAGAGTTACATTTATTATAAAATTGGTATCTGACCTTTTACTTGCACTATAACATACACACAGACATGGATACATGTATGAACATAGATACATGTATGAACACAGACATAGATACATGTATGAAGGCTTGCTTTGTGCTTCTCATGTTTTACAATATCAACAGCTTTTGGACATTCACACCCCACATACAGGTGATTTTGAGGTATTATTTCTGTTCACTTGGTAATCCTACTTGATTTTTATTATAAAGGTCACCATTTCTACCTTATTGCTGAAAAGTTAAATGACATTAGAATACCTTCCTTTACCATCCATATAATGGTGTAATATTTTAGTTTGGCCTTGTTTTAAGCCTCTATTGGTCATGACTATTTATTATTATTTGGCTATGTAAGGGAACAAATACAAACTTTTTTGCTTCTTTCAGTCTGTTTTTCACTCTGAATTTTGTTACCTTAAGTATATTAAGATTATTCCTTTAGCAACGCTCCAGGAATAAGCTTACACCACACTTTGGAACAATGAAAATCTTGATTTTTAACTTAATAGTAGTAACTTTTCAAGAATCAATATTAGAGACTCAAGTATTGTTTTTTGGGTATGTGTATGTGTGCATGCACACATCTGCTCAAGTGCACCCTCAATACCAGAAAAGGGTATCCAATTCTCTGGAGCTGGAGTTCCATGTATGTTTATAAGTCACCAGCTGGTATGGTTCTGGAACCAAGCTCTGGTCTTCTGCATAAGCCCTTTTATTTATGAATATTTTATTTATTTAACTATGTGTGTATGAACATGCCGAGTATGCACGTGGAGGTCAGAGAACACATTGCGGAGTGTTCTCTCCTCCCACCATGTGGGCTCCAGGGAGTCACCTAAGTTCATCAGGTTTGGTGGCTTGTGGCCATACAGGATAAGCCATCTCCAGCCCTGAGGTTTTTGTATCGTTTCCTTGCCATGGTACCTTCCAGAGGTACCCTATTTTCACATGTTTAACCCTTTCCAAACCTGGATGTCCTGTTATATCCAGGTTTTCTCTGGAGGGTGGATAAGAGGGGGGGGCGCTTCATTGTTAGGGTTCTGTCCCAGCCCCTGAAGCCACACCGGGCCAATGGCAATTAGCCTGGCCCCGCCCTGAGTTCTGACATTAAGCTCCATTTAAGGTTTCTCACTGGGACCCTCTCTCTCTTTTCATTCTCTTCTTCCATTTGGCTAGAGAGCACCCTTTCTAATCCTCTCTCTCTCTCTCTCTCTCTCTCTCTCTCTCTCCATAATAATAGTCTTTCTGCATAGAGCCAGTCTAAATGTGTCCTGCTGCACAGGGGCATGGAGGGCTCTCTCTATCCATTGCCATCTGACATCCATACTAGGTGAACGTGATATCATAACAAAACATTCATTGTATCTTTGCTTTTTCTCCACGTGTGTTTTAAGGTAAGGTACAACTTTTCCTTCGAAGGTTGACCTCACATGTGTCCTGTGTGCTAGACCTACCTCAGTCATTTTTTCCTTAATCCAGAGCCTTAAGGTTGTCAGGTATCTGCCCTTGGTACCCATGTTCTTCCCAGAAGAGGTTCCACCCTGAGTGGTTCAGGGACCATCCCAGGACTTCTGAGCTCCATGCTATTCTAAGGAGCTGAGATTCTGTGCCTTCGATCAGCTTCAACAGTGCTGTGCTATTCCCTCCCCATCAGACATAGTACATCCTACAAAACCTGAACCTGAGCTTTCTGACATGCCTTTTATGGGATGGGAAACCCGAACTGGAATGAAAGCCAACTATGAGGCTCTTGTAAGGGAGCTTTCCTCAGAGACTAAACTAGCTCTTGGAAAAGGTGGCTTTTTGTTGCAGCCGCTAGAGTGGGCCAAGCTGGTGGACGCTCAAAAGTCAATTTTGTTCCAAGCATGGAACTCGTCCAAGGCTGCTTTTCATCAAGACTAGCATACAAGGAAATTCCCTCAGCTACCTTTGCTCCAGTTTGTTTTCCAAGGTCTACCTTATCAGAATAGCCTGGATTGGTGACAAGAAAATGCTTCTTGTGGCCATGAAACAGGAGGGCACTAAGAACTGGTACTGAGACTGAGCACAAGGACATCTATGTGCCGCAGACTGAGGGGCATGTCTTGAACATGAAACAAATACAAACCACAGCCCAGAAGCAAAGGACTTGAGGGAGGGGGGCTGTGAAGACAGGACAGGAGGTAGAGACTGTGGGCACCCGGGACCTGGTAGGCTGAGGTGGTTAGCAATTCGGGAAGCTGGAACAGCTATAGTCATTACTAATGGCTCCACAGATGCGTTGCCCATACAGCATTAGGGAACTTTGGTCATTGGAAATGTTCACTTTCTTCAAGGCCAAGAATCTCCTCAGGAGATGAATTTTAAGATTTTTTTTTCTTCTTCTCTGCCTGAAGCTTTCAATACTGATCGACAAAGTTCTGTGGAAATAAATGGCTATAAGGGATAGACTGAACTTTGGTAAAATTCACCAATTCACTGGGCTGAACTCCAAAAGTGGGGAGGGGGCAGAGAAAGACGGGGTGGGGATGGCTAGAAAAGGAAAAGGACGGGCTAGAACTGTGGGAAGGCTGAAGCTCTTTTGCACCCACTGGGGGAGGGCAAAAAACCTAGCAATCTCTGCTATGTGGATTATGTCACCTTTTCAGTGACTTAGACAAGGTGCTCAATGGTCATGGACCTGAAGCTTTAATCTAATTAATCTTTATCAATAAAAAACATAATCAGGAGTCAAATGCTGGGGTAAGAACCTGAGAGATTGGAGGACTGGGAACAGCCACCAGTTGCTTCCTGTGCTTTGTCAGAACACAATCAAAATATCACACAACATGGACCCACCTAGATTTTATCTTTGCTTTCACACCTCGCAGATGGTTAGGTCTGGAAAAGTTCCTTAGGTTCTTTTTTTCTAACCTTCAAGTCTGGAGTAGTAATACTGTAAATCTGAAAGCTTCAGCAGAGAAAAGATTTCCTTCCATAAGCACCCAATATGGTGGTCTGCACATGTCCAGAGACCAAGAAGTGTTAACTATCATTAGACTTCAGATGCTTTTCTTCCCACAAGCTTTTGCCTTAAATCATTTACCTCTTACAGAGGCCGTTTCCCACAAGGCCACCTTGGCATCAGTATGGGACTGTCAAAAATAAGTCAACTTCAGGCCTCAAGCTAACCATCCCCACAATCATTAATAGCTGTTACTGGGTGAAAATGTTCACTAGTCATTTGGACTGTGCAAAAGGGTCCTCTCAGAGGGAGGGTAGGTCAGCAAGAACTGGAGAATTAATGGGTTCCAAATATTTGCATATAAAAGGCAACCTCCATCTGCTGGCCCACACCCCCTCAGCAATACACTGATGGGAAGGGAGGAGAAGGAGGAGCTTCCCCTTTGCATTCTGAGCAGGTCTCTGAGATTTAAAGGGAGGAAAAACTCCCTCAGCTTTGGAACACTGGCAGGAATCTATGGTGATGAGTAGAAGGCCTGGGGTTGACTCGGAGTGGGCTTTGTTGTGCTTAGAAAGAGGTCATTTGTTTTGAGAGGAGGCACTTATATTAGGTGAACCCATGGGAGCTGGGTCACCCCTCAGAACCAAGATCTGAAGCCCATGAAGCTACCCCTGGGCTTCTAAAACAGAGTAGGCCAAGAAGCCGGAGACCCTAGAACAAGGTTTCAGGTTGGAGAGAGGGCCCCACTCCATGGGAAGAGTGAGAATCCCCTGCCCCTGGTATCGCCACTGCCAGACTTTGTCCACTTCTCAGGGCCCACCCCTGGTGGTGGCTGGGCTCCTTGGTGAATGTTTATTTTAGTTCAGTTCCCAAACACCAACATTTCAACACAAAGAGGCATAATAAACCAGCTCCTTCTCAGTCCTCTCAGGGAAAGCTCTTTGAAATTCCCTGATGAGGCCACACCACTAAGTGCTCACACGGCTTTGCTCTGCCAGCCCCCACACAGCAGAGAAAGAGGCTGCCAGTGAAGTTGGGCCGCTGCAGCAGCCAGGTCTCAGGCCCACTTCCAGATTCCCACGGATCTGAATATGCTAAACAGCACCCAAGGAACAAAAAAATGCAGATTTTTATCTAGTCTACAAACACCAGATCAAACATTCAAACACTCAGGAATTTGTTCCCAAAACCTGCATGTGATAAGATGGGGCGGCGGGGTGGGGAATGTCTTCCTTTTTGTATTTGAAGTGTAGTTTCTGGAAAGCATATGGTGCTGCTGAGAAATCAGTTCAACTATAGAAAGATTTTTGAGAGAGAGAGAGAGAGAGAGAGAGAGAGAGAGAGAGAGAGAGAGAGAGAGAGAGAGAGAACACTTTTGTCTTTTGTCAAAATAAATGAGATATTACCAAGGTAATACAAACTGGCATTTAATACCTCCATTAAGGCATTGGGCTGTTGGTGGGGTGTTTGCCTTTAACCTCTCCAGTCCTCCTCAAGGCTAATCAAGGGCAGAAAGGCAGAAGAGCCTTACCAGCAAGAAGGAATGTCTCAATTGAGGGAGAGGAATTTTGGTACACTGGTATTTTAGGACTCTTTCAGACTCTTGGCAGGGCCTGGCATGTAGCTCTATGTGCTTAGCATGAGCCAAGCTTTCTGTCTGCAGAGAGCACTCCCCTTGCAACAGAGTTGTGAGGAACATGGAAGAAAAGCCAAGGTTTCTATAGATGGCTTTGAGGAAATAATGGGATGGGCAAAACCCTGAAAAGATTTGCTTCAGCGCTTGCAGTGTAAGCTCATGGTGGGTTTTCATGTTTGGTTTTCTTTTCTCTTGCTTCTGCCTGCCCACCCCCTTCAGTAACAGTAAGAATTTATTAATAATAAATTACAATAGTAATAACTTAATAATAGTAATAGTAACAATATAGCATTCCCTTCCTGACAAAATGTTCAGCTTCTTCACAGACAGTTCAGACACTTGCTCCCACTTTGAATAATTTCCCCAGGAGGACCCATCAGAAAACCACTTATCTTCAGTTTTAAAGAATCAGACTAGAGTTTATCGGAACAAGGGTTCAGTGCAGCCCAAAGCCTGCGACCACCGACAACCTCCCTGTAGAATGTTAGCATGAGGTGCTTCCCATGAAAGCTTCATTTCCTGACCCCACAGGAGAGTCAAAGAGTTACCACCAGCTCCACAGCACTTCAGGACAAACTCTAATAAAATAAAGGGAACCAGCATGTACTGCACTTGGATTCTGGCGCCTCTACAAAGCAGCCTTTTAATTTCCTGGTTCCTTTGTAGAAAGAGTTCAAAAAGAGGTTTGTCAGATCATAGGGCCCATTTGTACCCCACCCCCTCCAAGCCTGAGAGGAAGGTGTGAAGGTCAGCATGTTAACTGGTCTTTATGTTAATCAACTAATTCCTCAAAAAGCATGGGGGGCAGGGTGCTATATTATATTCTCCTTTTGGGTCCCATTTGGCCTGTGCCCCTCAGGCTCAGGCACAGGCACTGTCTACTTCCCCCACATTATGATTCCATAATCATAAACCTGGGGTCCTGGGCTACGTTCACAGAGGAAGGAATGCAAAGGTTAATAGGGCCTCTGGAATTGTAGGCTTTTCCTCATCTCAGAATTGCGACAGGGCTAAGACTTTTCAGGGCAACTTCACATCAGTTTCCATTTTACAGCATAGCACAGCTCTCAGTAGAGAGAGTATATGAGCATCCAGTGTTCATGGGCCTCTCAGAGAAACAAGCCGAGGCTGGGACCCTCCTGCCAAATTATACACTTTATGTACAACAATGCCACACACATGAAAGAGAAGAGAATGCCATTTCACAGAAGTCCAGAGCTGGAAACAAATTAAGACTCCCTGATTTCCCAATGCGGCTCCATTACTAGGGCACACAAAGGGTGTCCGAGCAATCCAAATGCCGCTACTCAGTGATGTTTCCTGAGCATGCTTCATAATGAGCAAATTACACTTGTTCTGTCTCATTACCACAGTCTCTCCTTTCTTACAAAGCTTGTGTGTAATCGTTCATCTTGTAAATTCAGAAAGCCCAGACATGGGATGGTTGCTCTCACTACCTCGTCTGAAGACACTCTCGAGGCTAGCACAATCAGGCATACTGACTACTGGGCTCCCCTTCCTCATCTCCAACTTTACCAATCCTGCTGCCCGCCTCAGGCTGATTTAATGCTTCAGATTTAAATAGCCATTGTTGCAGGCTAAATTCCCTTTTTAATTATTCAAGGGGCAACTTCTCAAAGCTTCTGTGGCCCCTCTGGACTTTAGATTGTGAAAGGGTGGGAGAGGAGTCTGTTTTACCTCAGGTTCTTTCCCAACATTCTAACAAACCTTGACCCTCAAAATAATCCCTTCAGAGCATTCACAAAGTGAACGAATATAAATGGAAACTACCCTATAGAGTAGAAAACCTTGGCGCATTTGACCCTTACAATCTGTTAAAAAAACAAGCAGAATGTTTTTTTTTTTTCAATAGTCTTTTCTCCTTTTTTCTCATTTATTTGGTAGCTCAGGCTGGTCTCAAACTCACTGTGGATGACCTTGAGCTACCAGTCTTCCTGATTGCACACCCAGAGTGTTAGGATAACAGGTATATACCACACTGTGTCCAGGTTATGAGGTGCTGAGGATTGAACTCAGGATTTTATGCATACTAGGCAGCATTCTAACTAGCTATACATACCCCTAGCTTTTCCAACCTCTCTTGAAAATTCAGTTTCACCCATTCACACTCCCTCCCACCTCCTGCCCTGTCAGGTTTTGACTTGCCATTCTTGAGAGGCAAACTAACAAACCAACCATTTTTTTAAATTGCTGTCCCATCAAGTTCTGCTGCCCTCCAGGTGCCCACTCTGACTGGGCACACACATGCAGGTTTTAACTCCATGGTGAGCATATTTGTTGCCATAGAGAGAGATGGGGTAGTAAATACAACCAAGTCCTGGAGAAATATAAAAAGTGTTAAATGCCTCGTAATTCATACCTAGTAGCTGGCTTTACAGAGCTTTATAGAAATCACCATTCAAGAGAAAACTGACCCACTACCAAGTATGGGCCTAGTGGGGACAGAAGAAACTAAGTGGAAGATAAAAACTAAATTATGCCTTCAATACCTGTGCACCTGAGCACAACTGTACCAAATAATTCTAGGAGGAAAAACACATCAGGATTTTTCTTTTGAGCCACCAACCAGCTCCCAAATCATGACAGAAACTTATTAGTTTTGAACCCTTGGCCTAGCTTAGGCTCATTTCTGGCTAGCTCTTTTAACTTAACCTGTCTCTCTTTATCTACCCTTTTGTCTCAGGAATATTTAACTTGCTTCTCATGTCTGCCTGGTAGCTGCCTGGCTTCTTGCCCTGGGCATATCCCCCTCACCCTCTTCTCTTGCTCTCTCCTGAGCTTACATTTCGCCTCCTATTTATAGTCTCTGTTTTCCAGCCTCGCCTACTGTTTTTCCTGTCTTGCAATTGGTTACTCATGTCTTCATTAGACCAATCAGGTGCCTTAGGTAGGCAAGGCGAAACAAATGCAACACATCTTTACATAATTAAACACACATTCTTACATCATTAAAACAAATGCAGCACAAACAAAAGTAACACACCTTGATGCAGTTAAAGTAATATTCCTCAACGTAAACAAGTGTAACACATCTTTGCCTAGTTAAAATAATGTTCCACAACAAACACCCTTCTGCATCTATTCCCCGACTGCTGAGATTCAGGCAGGCACCAACAAACCATGCTGTTCTTAGACTGAACTCAGGGCTTCGTTCATGCCAGGCAAGCACTCTGCCAGTTGAACTATATTCCCAGCCTGCATGTTTTGTTGCTGTGTGAGAGTCCTTTTTATAGAATGGATAAAAATTCTTCAGTTTAACAAGACATATATATCTTCCCTTGGCTAGTGGCTTACCATTTTGCTATTTCTGTCTTTTGAAAAAAAAAAACAAACTTTGTGATTGCTAATGTAGTATCATTGACCTTAAAGGTCTCATTTATTCTTACATATATGTCACATGTGTGAGCACATATACCCACAGATAAGAACTTGGAGGCCAAGAGAGGTCATTGGCTTCCCCTGAAGCTGGAGTTACAGGTGGTTATGAACTGGTGGGGAGGGGGTTCCTCTGGAAGCAGCAGGTACTAGTGCTGAGTCATCTCTCCAGACCCATTTTGGTCTTAATAAAATGAAACAAAAACCCATTGGTGCTTTGTGAGAAATCTTTCCCAATTCCAAGGTCACTGGATAATTTCTTATGTTGTTTTTAAACATTTTATTTTTTGTATTTTTATTTTTGTAAACATTTTATTTATTATTTTTGCTTTTTAGAAATCTCACTCTACCCAGGCTTACTATTTATTTTATTTTAGGGAGGGGATAAAGGGGCAATTTTAATTTTTCTTATTGTGTTAACTATGCTTAGTTTTTATCTTATATCAAGCAGGGCAGGTTTGTATAGTCTAAATAAATGTTAAAATGTGACTCCAATTTTGTTTTTCTACAGTTGCCTTAGAATCAGCATATCAGACTCCATGCAAATCCACTGGGCTGTGGAGAGATGGCTTAGGGTTTACGAGTAGTTTCTGTTCCTGTAGAGAGCAGAGTTTGAATCCCAGCACTCCCAGGACAGCTCACAACCTGCTGTAACTCCAGGTCCAGGAGACCGATGCCATTTTCTGTCCTCATGCACTTACATACATGCAGATAAGCACTCTTACACATAAAATAAAAATAAATACTTTTTTTAAAAAAAATCTATTGATATTTTGATGTAACTTTAAATTGTTTTTCAAATTTATTTTTTATTTTATATGCATTGGTGTTTTGCCTACATGTTTGTCTGCGTGAGGGTGTTGAATCCTTGGAACTACAGTTACAGGTAGTTGTGAGCTGCCATGTGGGTGCTGAGAATTGAATTCAAGTCCTCTGGACAAGCAATCATGCTCTTCACCACCAGGTCATCTCTTTAGCCCTCAAAACCTGATGTTTTTATTTTAATGTGCTACATAGACTCAATATAGGTTGCAATATCTTTATCTTGCTCTAATGTTGATAATTGCCTCATATTTTAATTGTTGCTGCATCTGAGCTATAACTACTTTGTGAGCTATTATTGTTTGAATCCCATTTTTATAAATGTTCCAGAAAATGCATGGATTTTCTTAATTTGTATTGTCTTTTAAAGCTGATCTTGTTGTTATTTATTTGACTATGATAATTTATACATGATATAAGCTTAACTGTATCTACCTTTTTTAAAGTTTATATCCAAAGTGCTTCTCTGTGGGCTGGAGAGATGGCTCAGCATTGGCTGCTTTTCCAGAAGACCTGGGTTCAATGCTCAGCACCCACATGTTTGCTTATGACCATCTGTATCTCTAGTTCTAGAGGGCCAGATGCCCTTTTCTGAACTATCTGAATACTGCACACATGTGGTATGTAGACATAGCAAGCAAAACATGAAAGTAAATAAGTTTTTTTTAAAAAATAAGAGAAGTAAGTACCTATTTACAATTTCCTTTTTTTATTTGTTTTTATAAGATTTTTCTGTGTCTTCTAGATTTTAGGTTTGGTATTGTTCAAGAATTCTGTAATCCTCCCTTTTCTATCTTCTATGTTATCTTTTTTTTGGTGATATATACATATATATATTATCTTAGGTCATCTTTCTAGTTGTTAAATGTTTCACTGTTTCTTTTCTCCTTGTCTTTTGGAGCTATATGACAGATTATTTATTTAGACCAATTTTCTAACTCACCAATGTTCACTTCTACTGTCTATAACCGGGTCACTGAATTTTTACTTTCTTTTTCTTTTTTCTTTTTTGTACACAAAAAATAGTATTTCAAAGATGCAGGGAGGTTAGAAACATTTTTTAAAACTCCAGTTATTAGAAACAGCATTTTCATGCTGGGCAGGGGTAGCACATATCTTCAATCCCAGAACTTGGAAAGCAAAGGCAAGAGGATCTCCAAGTTTGAGGGCAGTCTGGTCTACAGAGCAAGGTTCAGGATAGCCACGGCAACACACAAGGATGAATGTTTACCTTCTATTATGTATCTAGAAGTTTAATTTATATATTTTAGAGATTTATTTTTTTTTAATTTCATGTGCATGACTGTTTAATCTGCATGGATGTATGCATACCTTGTAAGAGCTTGGTGCTTGTGGAGGCGAGGGGAGAGGATGTTGGGATTAGAGTTACAGCTAGTTATGAGCTGCATGTGGGTGCAGGAACTGAGCCTGGGTCTTTGCAAGAACAGCAAGTTCTCTGAAGCACTGAACCATCTCTCCAGCTCCCCATTTACATATTTAAAAAATCTGCATAGTAATTTTCCTAGTCTCTTCTCCTTGATCATATTTTTTCTTTTAGATTTTGGGTTTTGGAGTTTCTCTGTGTAGTCCTGACTGACTTGGAACTCATTCTGTAGACCAGGTCTGCTTCCAACTCAGACATCCACCTGCCTCTGCCTCCAGAGTGCTGGGATTAAAAGCAGATACCACCATTCCTAGCTCATTCTTGAGCATGTTTTCAAAGTTCTTAAAATGTTCTGATGCAAGCCAACATATTTATTTATGTGTTTTGCTAACCGATCCAGTAAGGGAGCATTTCTAGGGCTGGCTCTTCTGTCCATTGCTCTGCTGGCTTTTACTCATGATGCATCATTTCTTGGTGTTGTAGCTAAAGCTCCTTCTTTCTAGAGGTGTTTTGTTCTAGGGTTTTGAGCCTTATAGAGCAATTCACCCTGGTGTAATACTATAAAGGAAAAACTGTACTGTAACCGCCTTTTCCTTTCCCTGAACTTCTCAAAGGAAAGAACTTCCTGATGGATGATGAATCATGATGGGAGCCCCATCATTCTTACCAGAAGGATCAAAAACCAGATTAACCTGAAATAAGAACATGAGAAAGGAGGAAGATTTCGTGGCTCATGCTACAAGCCCTGCAGAGGAAGAGGCGGCAGGGAGTGCAGTCCAAACTTGAAGATACCATGGTCTATTATATGATGAGTTCTAGGCAAGCCAGCGTTACATACTGGGACCTGTCTCAATCCCTCTTACTCCTCACAAAGGAAAAAAAAAAAAAGTGAAAAAGTTGCTCTTTTTTTTTTTTAAAAAAAAATAGGGTTTCACATAGCCCAGGCTGGCTTTAAACTCCTTACTTAGCTGAGGATGACCTTGAACTTCTTTCACATCCTAAGTGCTAGGGTTCCAGGCATGGGCCACCAAATCATTTAGGAGGTGCTATTGATTATACCCAGGGCCTTGTGCATGGCAGGAAAGCATTCTACCAACTGAGCTATATTCTCAGCCCCTGTTGTTAAACTTTTTAAATAAATCAAATTCTTTGCCAGCTATATTTGGGTCCAACTGAAGGCAGATTTTTTTCTGTGGTCACAGGAGTACCTCTAATAAGATATGTAGTCCTTTCCTGTTTTTGCTTACTGAGCTATTCCTACAGTCCCTACTGTAAAGCAGGAGTCCTGGTGAGACTACATAGCGCTTACAAGTGCACCAACCTGTGAGGGTCATCTGGATCACAGTTAGGAAGAAACTGAGTAATGGCATCTGCCACTTCTTCATTGGATAAAACATCCCAGAGTCCATCAGTGGCCAAGATCAGCACATCATCTGCTCCATGCTCATATTTGGAGAGATCATAGATTCTTACCTGAAAAGAACGGGGAGAGGCAATGTGAGAGGTGAGGAGACAGAGGAGGTGGGTGAGTTCTTTTGTTGTTTTTGTCTCTAACCAAATGGTTTCTGATTCCTTGCTTTCCCCTCTTGCCCTACTATTTTTCAATGGATGCACTAAAAGGTACTTGATCCCAGAGCAGGCTTTATGGAGTGGAGAGCCTCGTTCAGGCCTCATCACAACTCTGAATGGAGCCCAGGAAGGGCTTAATAATCAATAAGAGAGACATGAGCTGAAATGTCAGGCTTGAGACACAGCTGAAGTAATGACTTACACGTGGATGTTTGGTAAGCCATGATGAGCACGGGTCTGGCCTGTTCATCATATGTTAAAGGCCATCTTTTCCCAATCACTATAAATATAAAGTTAAAAAAAAGAGGTTCTTCTATTTTAAGAAATAATCTTTAGGGGAGATGAAGTCCACTTGGGATTTTTAAGAAATGGTTCCATATGTATTTATTAAGGACTAAGGAGACATACTTGGTAGAATGCATAATTTATTTAAAATATTCTTGCCTATTTCCTGTAAGGCACAATGGGCCACAACACTTTCCCTCCCTCTAAGAGAAAATGAGGTTCTGAGATTACACTTGGGTTGACAAACCCCCATCTGGGTGTGTTACAAAAGCTCTAGCTGTGTTTGCAAAGCATGCTGTCAGACAAGTTTCACACCTTTTCTCATCTCATACCTTGACTGATAGTGATATTTCAACACTGGTCTAAGAAACTCTTTACAAAGGACAGAGCATCCCTGGAAAACTAGGCTTAAGAAGCAAATCTCATTAGGGTGAGCCTGAGATCACAGCTTGATGCTGGCCTTGGATGGAATTGGTGGGGGCAGGGAGGAGCAAAGGGGAGAGTGTGTGTGTGGGGGTGTCTCATAGCCATTCCTTCCTGATTCTGTAGAGTCTCTCTGCTTACACTACTTCACAGACAGAGGACAAACATCAATTTAATGACTCACCAACTTCCCCTCTCTCGATTCCTTTACTCTGCATGCCTGGAGAAAGCAGTGAGATCGGGTGGGAGGAAGAAAAGGCAAAGCTGCTGCTGTTCTAATTTCCCATCACACTGGTTACACTGGTGCCATCCGGCCCTCGCAGGCAGAGATAATGGGATTCGAAGAGATCTATGTGGTGCTTCAAATTCAGCCTTTGTTCTAAAATGGATTGTCTAGGCCAGTGAGATCCTTAAGGGACTGGCCCTATAGGTAAGCAGACAGCTTGCTGGGGGGCCTGAAACTAAAATAATGCTTAACCTTGGTAAATGAGCTCAAATGAAAAGCAGCCACAAGTCCAGGCCTCTTATGGCCTGTGGATGAGACAGTAACAATTAGCTAGTGGCCTGGCATCTTGATGGCACCTCCAGGGGAAGAACACTCTACCCTCTACCAGCTGTGAAATTATATATATATATATATATATATCCCCAAAAAAGCATGCTCACTTAGGGCTGAGCTGACATTCTGGAGAAAGCACTAAGCCTTCTTTATTATTATTATTATTATTATTATTATTATGAACAAAGAAGTCACACTTTCTATCCTTGTATATCCTTATTCAAGGTCGAAAGCACTATGCCTTCTGAGCAAGTGGGGTTGGGGTCAGTGAAGCCTGGGAAGGTAGAACTTGAGTTATTAGATATCCTTCCTCAAGCCATTCATGTCTAATTTTCCCCGGATGGGACGAAACCACAACCCCTCTTTGCTCTATGGTGGCTGGGTGTGTTGGAGCCATGTTTTCGCAAATGTTAGTGTGTGTAGACCAGTCAGTCAGGGAGCCTGAGCACTTAGAGATGCTTTTTAAATTCTGGAGTTGGGTATGAGAACCTGCAATCCTCCGAGGGATGTCAGAGGTGCAAATACTTGGACCACACTTGGAGTAGCAAGGTCCCAAGGAGTCTTGCAGGGCCTGCAAATCAAGCACTCTCTAGACTCTGTGATGCCAGATGCAACTAGGTTCCTAAGACTATGAGAAGGACAGTAAATGTCACTCCTGGGCTCCCAACTCCAAGCCCTTCCTCACTGTGTTCATTCTATGATGAGTTTAATGAGAGCAGGTGGGCTTCCCACGGGGGCTGATTTACAAGAAGCTGCTGTGATCATCTGAGCTCCACTCAACAGGAGATATGAAGTGAGGAGGAGGGAATGGAGGATGTCAGGCGGCTCAGTCCTACATCTGTACTTAGGAGGAGTTTCCATCTGCCTATTACTCCTTTCTACAACAGATGTTTCCAGGTTTGAAAAGAACACTGTTTCAGGATTAGGGTACCCCAAAATGGCTTCAAAATGCTTTTTGCTGGTCCAAGAAGTGGCAAGTTGATTTCTTCAGTCTGAAATTAGCCTACCCCAGTCATCAAATGGAATGCTGGCAATGGAACCATGTGCATACCAACATGTTTGGAAATGTTGCTCTTCAATTACGTCAATAATTGGAATCTTCACCAGTTCTATTCACATTTCCTCTCACAGCTCACTAATGCAGTTTCATTAGCCAGCATGAAAATCCCTTTCAATACCATTTTTCCACACAATTTTTATGTAAATAATACAAAGCCAGTAGCAACTCCATTCCCTGAGGCACTCCTCAATTAACTGCCTTTTACGGTTTCCCCCCCCACCCTGATATCCTTTGCTTCCTGACCTTCAGCCAATTTCCAAAGGACTTTGCCAACTTTCCACTTACAGCTCATGTCTTGTACATTAACCTATGATGCAGAACACTCTGCAAAATTGCTTTCAGAAAAATTGGACCGGTGTGCAAGCCATCCCATTCTGCACTTAGGCTTGCTAGCAACCAGGCCTTCCACAGGCTACAGTGATCATTGAGGACCTTACTCTTCCCTCCAGGAGACTGCTGCTGCTTGCCCTCCCCTCCTCAAGGTTCCTCTGTTCACTTCCTGAAATAGCTTCTCAAGCTCCTGGAAGCCTCCCATGAATCTAGTGGGCTCTGAGGCTCCACAGAACTAAGACATCTGGGAGAGCATTGCTGCAGTACTCTAAGGGGTGAGCTACAAGGTGCATATAGGAACATCATGGGAAAAAGAGGCTAGAAAACATAGTTGAGTACTCCCTTCTAGCTGCCTCTCCATATTCCAGTCTCCAAAGAAAGGGAGGCGGGGGCGGAACTAGAAGCCCTGGGAGTCTTGCATTAAGTTAGAGAGTAGTGCACAGATGTTCTTTAATTATGTCCTGATTGACCCATTATTAAATTTAAGATATGGTAAGCTGAAGATGCATTTAGTGCACATAGCCTATAATACATCACAGCTGAGCATTTCTCCTGTGACTGTGTCCCAATGCCACTAGTAGGCACTGGGAACAATTATTATTACACATCATCCTGCTAGCCAGGTAAAAGATCAAAATTCAAAATACAGTTGTATACTGCCATTGAATAAAATTATTCAAAATCAAACCAACCAAGTCACTGGCCATTTGTTATCTAAACAGTTGAGGGATCATTACTAGTGACCTCCTGGCTACTAGTACCACTGGGCATCAGCTACTGCTAGACAGAGCTGATGGTCTCCTCTGCCTTGATGACCTACATCATCCATCATCTAACTGCAGACCCATTCACAGGACTCTAGTTTCACAGTGTGATCCAATAGGTGTAGCTTGCTGACCCTGACATGCCCAAATAGTTACCAGAATGTAACAGGCTACTGATGCTGAAGTAGGAGATTCTTGCATTTCCTTCTCTTATACTCAAGAAACACACTCAGTGCATGGTGAGGGAAATGAATGGGAGGCCAAGAGTCTTGGCTAATAAACCCAGGATGAACCAAGTGTCACCAGTGACACCCACTTGACACAGGAGTGTGTGACTCCATTTAGTGCTCAGCTGCAGACTGCCTCCTCTTTGTCCTATTACTGATATTTTGGTGGCATACTACAGTCACAGTACTACAAGCTGACTCAGCTTTCTTGAACCAATTTAAGAGAAGAACCCATCAATTTTCCTACTTGTTCAAGCTCCATTGCTTCTCTGGGGATACCTTTACAGCTCTTGTGCTGGGAGCAAAGGCATGAGCCACCACGCCCCAGCAACCTTCTCAGCTTTTATGTGTTTATTATCTTGGCAAATTTGTCATGCTTCTTTTCCTGGTAAGTGAGGGACAATGTCAAGCTACTGCAGCTCTGTGTGGCCAAGAGGTTCACACTACAGTTTCTCACAAGTCTTTGGGACTTTTATTTATTGGAGATAGGTCTCCTGTGACCCAGGTTGGCCTTGAACTCACTATGTGGTTGAAGATGACTTTGAACTTCTGATATTCCTGCCTTGACCTCATGCGCACAAGCGCTGGGATCACAGGTGTGCACTGCCATGCCTGGTTTTGTGCAGCATGGTAGTGCTGGGGATTGAACACAGGGCGGTGTACAAGGCAGGCCAATACCACCTCAACTGAGCTAGACAACCCTGAGACCATTTCTTTTTTTTAAACTGAAAGACAATCAAGGAAAATCAAATTATGTTTGATCTACTCTTCTCACAAAGCTGTTATGAAGGTGACAGGGAAGAGAACCGAGTGGATGATTGCCTTTAAGGTCCTGGTTTCAAAGTGGTAACACTAAGGATAGGCTGCTGGGTGAGAGCAAAGGGATGGGAGTGTGCTCTGGGAACCTGGGGTTCAAATCCAAAAGTCTCATTTGCAATAACAGTGACTAGGGCTTCCCATAGTGTCAGGGAGCCAGTGGTAGCTTATATGATAATGACCACCAAGGGCAGTGGGAAGTCTCATTCTAAGGTGCTTGGTGCTTGTACCAGAAGAAAATACGCCAGTCTTTTTTTTTTTTTTTTTCTTTCTTTTTTTCCCTTTTCTCATGGTCCTATGAACCAAATAGATTGTCTGGCATTGTGTCATATCACCAGGCCTGCATCCCAGTTCTCTACAGAGACTCAACCTACACTATGTGTCATGAAGCCAACACCACAGCTGATGGCAGTTGAATTGAGGTTTCAGGTCCTCTTCTGAATCAGCCAAGTAACTTCACTCTTTTACAACTCTAACAAGTGGTGCTAGGAATCCTGTAGCGGGGTGGGGGTGGGGTACAACTGAGGGTGTTGGGGGAGAAGTTGGACAGTTGGACACCGCTGGTCAGCCAAGTGGGTAGAAAGGGCAAGGCCAATGCCTGGAGGTGAGGGAGGGTGGTCTGGTTGCAGGATGGGATTTCTGCTGGGCGGTGGCATAGGACAAGGTTTGCCTTCTCAGCTTCTAGTGTCTCCTTTCTGAAATGGAAGGTTGGGATGAAGTGGCAGATGGGCGTGTTCAGAGCTTTGACATTTTCTGACTCATTCATCACAGGGTGATTTAAACCTTGATGTGACTGGCCACGTGATTTAAGAGCATTGGCTGAAAGTGAATCCAGCGACACTTAAGCATCACAAATATGTTGGCTGTTCAAACTACCCAAAAGGAGCTGGCTATTTGTTTTGGCTATGGGTACTTTCATATTTGAAATATATCCCAGATATTCTTGAGACTTTTTCATTTCTTTTTTTCCCTAAAGTCCATAGACAAAATAAAAATTTGACTTTTAACAGACTCCAAAGCTTCAAAGTCAGCTAAAATATGACAGTGCTAATACAGCCTAAAGTTACGGCCAGCTCTACGCAGAACACAGGGCTTCAGTTTCCTCCACACAAAATCTGGTACCTCTTAACAAGATAAGCTGTAAGAAGAAACTCCACGTATGAACTTAGACACAGCCAAGCTTACACCTCTTTTTCTGAGCCCCCACCAGCTGGCTCATCATTAGGTGAAACCATTGTTTAATGAGTTTGACAACAAATGGAGCAGAATCCACACTGGTCATCATTTGAGCTCATCTTCACTAACATGCCCTTACAGGAGATAAGGACCCAAAAAGCCTCCAGCCTGTGAGTATGTGGATGCTGCTTAGACAGGATGGGTTGTTACAGTCAATTCAGGATACAAGACTGTTACCAATTTGCATGCCATAGTTCTCTTAGTGTGCATACTATTTCATTCAGCTTAAATGTTAATAGTGTCCCCCCTGAGCTTCAGATTGATCCAGTCAAGGGGACAATACTATGACAACCTGATGTGTAAGCAGTGAAATGATTGTGAGTCTTGAGTATCATGGCTGCTATTTCCAGTTAATGGGATTTAAAAAAAAAAAAAAACTGTGGGGTTACTGTGTCAAAAGCCTCTTCATAATGATAGGTTTTT
This sequence comes from Sigmodon hispidus, assembly GCA_004025045.1. Classification (NCBI taxonomy): domain Eukaryota; kingdom Metazoa; phylum Chordata; class Mammalia; order Rodentia; family Cricetidae; genus Sigmodon; species Sigmodon hispidus. The sequence goes on along the minus strand of PVIH01004037.1, from coordinate 107,861 downwards.
CAGAAGCCTTGCAGCCTCCAGTGAGTGAGAGACCAAGTATACAAGTCATTGTGCATGTGGCCTTAGGGGAAAGCATAATCACTGGTGCCAAGTAGGGGACACCTGCCCTATGGCAAAATCAGTCCTATTGGCTGCAGAGCAAGAAACCAAGGTCTCACTTGGGTGGTGGTGGTACATGCCTTTGATCCCAGCACTCGAAAGGCAGAGGTAGATGGATCTCTGTGAGTTTGAGGCCAACCTGATCTACAGAGTGAGCTCCAGGAAAGCCAGAGCTACAAAGAGAAAGCCTGTCTGGAAAAAACAAAACCCCAAAACAAAACAACAACAACTTATTCACACAAAAAAATCCTAACAGATTGCTGGAAACTTGTATCCTAATCGTCCCTTTGAGAATTGTACAAATACCAAACTTGTTTTCCCTTTTCCTCTAGAACGGGCTATATACATATTCAGATAATAAGCAGAGTGCACAGGGTCTGCCCAGAGCTAATGTCCCCTATACGGAGGTAACTATGGTGGCGGTGGAAACTATAATGACTTTGGAAATTATAGTGGACAACAACAATCAAATTATGGACCCATGAAAGGGGGCAGTTTTGGTGGAAGAAGCTCAGGCAGTCCCTATGGTGGTGGCTATGGATCTGGAGGAGGAAGTGGTGGATATGGTAGCAGAGGATGGTTGATTGTAAAGGGAACACTTGTCACACTTGCGCAAAATTTCCTTGGCTTGATGCCAAGTGATGGGAAAACTCTTCCTTAATCCCTTGCTATTGACATGATGCTTCTTGTGAAATTCTGAGGCTTCTACCACATTCCCTATCAATAACCGATCAATCTCATCATTACCCGTGCTAAAGGGCCAGGAAGGCCTAAATGAGCCCTGATATGTGTTATGTACATAGGATGCGTTCTATTTCTGATGATATCCTGTAGCTGTACAAACAAAAAGGTTAATTCTGTATCATCAGGAATGAAGTCAGCAGTTTCAATATGAAATACAACTCCTTCTGCATAAGTTAGTCTAGTTAGCTTCTTTGTCAATCTGCGTTTACATAGCAGATTAACTTTCCTTTCTTAATTCACTAAACAGCTAACTGGTCAACTTGTATTAGTTTGCTCCTCATAGATGGGTGGCCATTTCTCTAACCATCAAGAGTTCATGGCAGGGGAAGTACTTTACAGGAACATCATGATAAGACTCCAAGTTGGCCAGCTATGAGTTCTTTTTTCAGTGGAGCACTTCCACTACAAATGGAAGGGCACCATCCTCTAAGTACCCCACCTTCCACATGCACTGGTCTAGGACATTCCCTCTCCCATCTGAATGTTGCAGGGCATGGGGCTAGAACTCCACAGCCAAGCACTTCTGATGCTGTAAGATGCTGCCCTGGACCCTTACATCACTTGCTCTTAGGGCAGTTTCTCTAAGAACTAAGCTGCCCTGCTCTGAGGATCGAAGAACGTTTGGATATGCCATGTGTTGCTTCCTGGACTGAACTCTTAGCTGAGAGTCCACACTAACTGCGAGCCACCCTAGCCATCATCTTACACTTCCAGCCTATCATTGTCTTCGAATGCCAGACATTCAGCATTTGATTGGGAGCATGTGGAGGTTTCTCTGGAGAACCATGCAGCTAGACCCAGTTTGTGGACCACAGAGTCATAAACATCAGTAATACAGAATCATAAAAGTGAATAGTTTTGAAAGTGGTCTGTTTACAGTCACAAATGGCAAAAAAAGGTATTGAGAAAAACACTTCCAGACATACTCTTCAATGGTGGTTCTCAACCTTCCTAATGCTTGACCCTGAGATACAGTTCCTCATCTTGTGCAGACCCTCTATCATAAATTTATTCTTATTGATACTTCAAAACTGTAATCTTGATACTATTATGAATTGTAATGTACACACTTTTGGAAATAGAGGTATGTAAAAGGGGCTGTGACCCATAGGTTGAGAATCACTGTTTTATAAGATTATGATGGGCCATTGAACTATGTAGAATTTTTTCATTGGTTTGTTTGTCCATATGTTACACTCATTATTTTTGCTTATGCCTCTCAGCAGATAAGAAAGTTATCTCTTAATTGGGCTAAGAAAATTCTAGAACTGTTTACAGGCTCAGTTCAACTCAGGCTGGAGAAAAGAAAGAAATCCATTGCCTGCTTTTAGCGCTAACCGTGATTTCCAATCTACATCTATACTAATTAAGAAGTTACTTTTACTTTGAGTCTAGACTTTTATGTCTATTTTAAAAATTGGTTCAGAAAACTCAGAAGGAAAAGAGTATTTTTCTTCTTAAGACCCTAATAGTTTTTCTTCTTCAGTCTAAAAAGCAATGTTTTGTGTGTGTGTGTGTTGGGAACAAGAAAACACCCAGAGCCTGACACATGTCAGCCCCTGAAACCACGGGAAGGTAGGATTGTCTCTTTAGTGAACCATACTAGCATTCTGTGCCTAATAGAATAAAAATTTAAAGCAATCATTCTTCTGTTTCACTCTGTAAATTGAATCTAGCATTTTCACATTCTCGCCCCAATTCACTTCCTCATAATCACAGTTCCCGCCGCCCTACAAGGACTGGCCTGTCTGAAGCTCTCCCCTGGAAGAGCTCTCATTGTAGGCAGCTGAATCCCTCTCCTTGCTGCTTCAGGTCCAGGTGGTGGATGGTGTAGAAGATTATTTTAAGGTGTGTCACTTTTGTTTATGTTGCATTTATTTAACTCTGTGAAGCTGTGTTGCTGTGCCTGTCTAAAACCCCTAGTGGTCTAATAAAGAGCTGACTGGTCGGTCAATAGGGAGGCAGGAGAGAGAAATAGGTGTGGCTGGCGGGCAGAGAGAATAAATAGGAGAACTCTGGGATGATAAAGGAGGAGTTTAGGAGGAGGAAGACATTGGGGTCAGTCATCCAGCCACACAACCAGCAACAGAGAAAGAAAGATGTACAGAAATAATTTTTAAAAAGGTGGGGGGGGGAAGGAGGAAGCCCAGAGGCAAAAGACAGACAGATAATTTAAGTTAAAGAAAGCTGGCAAGGAACAAGCCAAGCTAAAACTGGGCATTTCAGTACTAATAAGCCTCCATGTTAATAAGCTCCTTATTTGGGAGCTGGTGGTGGGCCCCCTAAAAAGATAAAACCAACAACAGTGGAGCATATAGTACTCAGCTCCATTATACTGATAGGTCCTTTACCGAATGCTGCAGACAAATTTCACTTTATACCAAATACACTCTTACTTCTTATCTTACTTATTCTTTGTTGTATGATTTTCTCTTCTTTATCTGAATTCCTAAAGCAAGCCACAAGGTTTATGGCTAATTATTCAGCTAGTCTCACCTCTAAATGGCCCCAAATTCTAATTCCTGGGGGACGTATTCCCCTTATGGTTTTCTTGAGACCTGGTCTCTCTATAGACTTAGCTCTGGCTTCTACTTAGACCAGGCTGGCCCTCCAACTTGCAGACATCCACCACCTGCCTTTGCCTCCTGAGTACTGGAATTAAAGGTGCGCACTACCATGCCCAGTATTCATTCCTTATGTTTTTTTTCTGTGGCATACAAATATTATTTGCCTCTCTAGATTGTACTCATGCAATCTTAGCAAGTTTTCCTTACCATGACACAACCACCTCCCTTCCTCATGGTAGCCTAGAAGTATTTCCTTATAAACTAGACCGCAGAAGCACAAACTAGAAAAACATACTTTCCCTAAAATGGGAATTGTGGTTTGGAGCACAAAAAGTCACCAAGAATCAGAAGACAATAGATGTTAAAATATAAAAGAAGGGCCAGGGTAGATGTCCTAATGTAAATGGGAGGCCATAAATATCCTGTGTGTTTGCATGAGAAAAAAAAAAGCACTCCCAAACACATTTTCTTTCAATATGAAAGTGGTCATAGGAAGTACCTAAGTGTGAGACAGTTTTCTGGAAACCAGCAGGAGAGAAAAGGAGAATCTTACTGATCACTCGTGACCAGCAATTTCACTGATGCTCTTATTTGTTTTTTCCCATAATCCACCAGACCGGGCCATGCCATGCTCCACGATGAAGGAGAAGCAGCTGGGGTCCTGCTGGTGGTTGGGATGGATCTCAGACTCGGGCTCCTTGTCCTTTATGAAAGGATTGTTTCGGAGAAGGAAAGAAATATTATCTAGATTTAAAAAAAAATCCCAGGAATGAGGTGAACCAGTGACTTGGAGTTATAAGAAACAGCTGACAGACTCCGAAAAGCCAGAGAGGAGAAACGAAGTGGAGAGAAAATGAGGCTCCTTGTGGTTCTGGCTGGCTGGGCAAGAAGACAGAACTGTGGAGTTGGCTTTGCAGAACAGCCCCCAGACAGAAAAAGGCCTTGTTCTTCCAAGAGCCCAAACTGGGGCACAGTCTTGGAATGAAGGCCGGAAAAGAAGGGTGAAAATTAGGAATCCTAGCTTTACAGTGGGCCTGTCATAGGCCCAAAGGGGTGGGAAGCAAAGAACATCTGGGAGTCGAGGCCCTAGGCTTGTGCCAAGCTGTCTGAGTAATGGGACTCACTGTGTGTGCTTGGCTGGAGGTGGAGAACTGCTGGAGAGGACAATGCAGAGGGCCTGGGCGTTCTGCACTCTTCCGGACGCCATGGTACAGTTTTTAGCCTTGGGTTTCCTGATCAGCCAAGTGGGGGGCGCAGCCCACTCAGGCGCACAAAGAAAGCCAGGTGCTGTTGTCCAGAGAGGGACTGGGCGCCCACATTTCCCTGGAGCCTGCTGCTAGCAGCCCCCTGTTTCTTTGGCAGGGGCCTCTTGTGGAATTCAGGTCTTGGCCAGAAATCTCTGCTTTAGACCCCAGAAGGTCTGAGGGAGGCTCAGGAAACCTGGCGGCTGCTCCTCAGGCTTGGCAAACTCCAGATTTTTCCAGCGCCTTGTGTTCAGCAAAACTGAAAATGTGTTTGGCTAGAAAGAAACCCCTCTCTCTAATTTTTAAACCCCTGTGCATTTTTTACATAAATTTGATCCACATGGTTTTGATTTATTTATATTTAATTCGTCAAATCGAATTAGGAGTTACAATGATGAATGGGACAATGGTAATTTCCGAGGTTTTTTGAGTCCTTTTTCTTAGAATTAAATCACATTTCTTCCCCCCCGCAGCCCCATTCCTTAAAACTACCAGACTGAACTGGATTTGAAATTTAGAACCCAAATGTGAAATAAAGATCTATGCTTGGCAGAGGCAAAGCAGAGCAGGAAAATATTAGGAGGAAGTCTCTGAGCCTGCTGGTGAGGTGCTTGTGAGTGGAGGGCAGTAATAAAGACAGGGAGGGGGTCTGTGAGTCTTCATTAGTCGGCTTAAATAAATTAACCAGCCTTTCTGGGACCCCGACAGAAGCCGCCTAGCCATCTCTCCATTGAGTATGATGTTATCACCAGCCACTCAAGTAAAGGGTTTTAGCCTTAAGGAATGGAGATGGGGTAGGGGGTCAGGGGGAGTGATTGTCTTTTTTTCTGTTTTAACCTCCACAGTAGTCAATTCAAACTGTTCCTCTTCTAATAGTTACCCCCCCCCAAGGCCCCTCCATCTGGAAACATTTAAAATATGTATAGCAAATTTAATCTTGCGCAAGAGATCTTGGTATATACACTACATATCCATTAAACTAAATTGCAGGCATGCAATCGTGTTTTTACCGTGTTCTGTCTGGCCTAGGTTTACATAGGCAGAAAGGCCATTAATGCGGTTCCCAAGTACCCTTTCTACTACACCGTCATCTTCAGTTTTGTATTTCAGAGACACTCTAGCCACTGAGGTAATAAGACCAAAGGTTCATGTTCAAGACAGAAGAGTCTTCTACAGAATCCTAGAACCAGTCCATGATGTGAATCAATCTGACCCCAACCACAGATATTTCTTGACTTCAGCTTTCACTACTGTGACCCTGTAACTATTTAGTTGTGGGTTGTAAGCACCAGTTTGCTATTTCATAGATGTACAATCATGGGGGAATTATTTTACTTTCCTGAGTCTTAATGCCCAATATATAGCATGGGTCCAATAACTTTTTACCTCATGGCACTGTTAGGAATAGGATGCTGCCTGTAAAACCCTAAGGATTTGGGATGGAGTGTGGGAGACATTCTAAAAGTACTAACTTTCAGTTAAACATGAGACCATGTTTCTGAAATCTAAGCTGGGTATAAGAAGTAGGTCTCAATCAATTCTGGCCACACCCCGTAGGGGGTCCTGATTCTCAAGAGCTACTAAGGCTTCCCTAAATAATGCCAGAATCCCACTACAGCTGAGTATGGCTGCTGCAACCAACAACCCGCCCCACAAATTCCTATTCTGAAAGGCCTTTGCAGACTCTAAAGCCAAGAACAGCACCGTGGCTGGATGCTCTAAAATCTAACTGCACAGGAACCATCCTTCAAGCCACATGGAGCCACTGTCCCCTGTACATGAAGAAGTATCTGCATGTGTGCATGGGGGAGGGGGCCTGAGAAAGAAGTTTTTAGAGCTGCTGGAAAGAGCAAAATGCTTAATTAGTGTTTCCCGAGATCCCCAGGGAGGCTTCTGTAAAGTACAAAGGTAAGGGTGTCATTTAACTTGTCAGATGAATGCCTTCCCCTAAGGGGGAAAGTACAGTTTTATGAGCCCAGTTACAAACCCTGTGCTCAGTGTAGTTCAAAGGAAATAGAGTTCAGGGTTCAGAATTTATTACTCTCCTCTGGCAAGAAGCAGTTTTAGCAGTAATTCCCAGGTCCTGATGCTGGCCAGCATGGAGGGATTAGGAACTCCAGGGGACTGTGGACATTTGTCCAAGTGTGGTCCTTACTTATGTAGACCTGTTTCAGAAGTTCAGAAAGAAAACACCTGTCTGCTCTGGATACGAACTGCTACCATTTTTATTAAGCCAATTTCATGTACAACCCAAGAGTCTTTCATGCCTAATGTTTATGCCTAGAAATTTCCATGCCAGTTCCAACCCTAATACTTTCAAAAGGAATTGTCCTTGTTTGGAGCTCTGCTGGGAAACTAACTGAATTTAGATGGTTGTTTGTGCCATGACGGGTAATGGAGGAGACACATAGTCTGTAGGGCCAACAGTGGGCCTGGAAGTCACATACAGCCTTTTATAAAAGGTGAGTCAGGCCCATCAAAACTCCTCTCTATGATACAGATGTGTAAGTGTGAGGCTGGGTTGCTTGTGACATGTAGAATGTGGCTGAATAACTGAATAGTGGAATAGTTCTGCAGTGCTGTTCATTCCAGACCCACTCCTGTAAGCCTGCTTATTTAACTATTCATCTTGTAGACACCAGAAGTATGCCTTCTACTATAATTAAACACCGCCCTTTTGGAGTTACTCTGAATTTGTTTCCTACAATCAAAATGACTTATAGTAGAATAGCACCTACTGAACAGGATAGAGCCTCACATCTCCAGTCCTAGCTGGTGGGGAGGTCAAGACAGGAGAATCATGACTTTGAAGCCAGCCTGGGCAATATAACAAGACTTTGTCTCAAATTTCTTTCTCTATCACACACTAGGTCAGTGTGTGTGTGTGTGTGTGTGTGTGTGTGTGTGTGTGTGTGTGTGTTTTAGAGGTAGAGTATGCAGCGAACTGCCGCCTTCAATAGACTACTTTCCGCTGATCCTCACACCTATTTTTAGGCAGAACATGCAGATGGAACTGTGGTTATACATTCTGGACATTTCCAGTGTAACATGGGCTTTAATAGCTCATTTTTTATGGTATAGCAAACAGTGCTGGTTTCTGACTTGCTCAACTCTACCACAGAAATTGGGAACTAAAGTTACCTCTTCCCCAACCTCCTTTACTGTAGAAGAGTGATGTGGTTTTGGTCAATGAGATTTAAGTGAGCATATGTAGGGAGAGAAGCCTGTTTCCACACTTTTCACAAATACATTCTGCTTACGGATGCAGGAGGTAGGTACTGATGAGACCCTATCCCTAGCTGAAGAGCTACTGGAAGCTGATGGCCGATAGGCGAGGGAAAGTTGTTTTGCTTTTAGGGGTATGGGTCCTGAGTATGCTGTTCAACCTAGTGGATAACCGGACACCTGTACACATATAGGTAACAATAATCAGACTTCAGTGGGTTATTAGCAAAAAACAAACAAACAACAATAACAACAACAACAACAAAAAACCCAAAACAAAAAACATGGAAAGAAGCTGGGTGGGAGTGGTATACCCTTTTTTTTTTTAATCCCAGAAATTGGGAGACAGAGACAGTCAGACCTGAGTTAGAGGACAAATTGGTCTACAGAGTGAGCTCCAAGCCAGCCAGGGCCACACAGAGAAAACTGTCTCAAAACCCCAGGCCCTCCCCCCATGGAAAGAAAGAAAAGAAAATATAAAGAAAGGGGACATATTGTGGAGAGGGGAACTGGGGGTGGCCTGGGCATTAGGGGGCAGTGATCAAAATGTGTGTACATGTATAAACTCAGAATAAATTTTAAAAAGGACAAAAAAAAGCCCCAAATCACAAAAATAGATAACAAAAATAAAGTCTTACTATGTGAGAGAAATCCATCTCTAAGCTATCATTACATTTGATTTCTTTGTTTTCTGGAACAGGATCTCATTAGCTAGCCTTGGCTAGCTTGAATCTAATTCTATAGATCAGGCTGCCCTTAAACTTGATCTACTTGCCTCTGCCTCCCAAGAACTGGTATTAAAGGTTTGCATCACTAAGCCCACTTTGTTTTTTGAGACAGACTCCCTATGTAGTCCTGGCTGGCTTAGAAATTATTATGTACAACAGGCTGTGTTGAACTTTTAATGACATTTATGCTTCTGTCTCCCATGTGCTAGGATTTACATGACTGTGTCACCACCCTTGGCCCACTATTATTTATATTATTAGACTTTTTTTTTTTAACATGGAAACAAAATCTTTTCTAAATAATACATCATGAAAGCTAACATAGGACCTCATAACATTTCCAGAATTGTAGGAAATATTGTGGATTTTTTAAAAAAATAGACAAAACTCCAAATATATTTTTCAATGATTCTCCAAATGATGCCTGAATAGCACAAGTTCTCTGGTTAATTAAAATCAAGTGAGGAGATACATAGATGAATGCTGAGCTATGGTAATTGAGCAAAAACGCATCAGAAAGTATTTCCCTGTATATATGAAGAGTACACAAAGACAAGACTTCCATTGGAGGGACAGAAATCAGGATGTCCCCTTAGACCACTGGTTCTCAACCTTCCTAATGCCCTTTAATACAGTTCCTCATGTTGTAGTAACACCCCAAACATAAAGTTATTTTCACTGATATTCATGGACTGTAATTTTGCTATTGTTATACATCATAATGTAAATATTTTTGAAGATAGAGGTTTGACAGAGGGGTTCTGACCCACAGGTTGAGAATTGCTGCTTAGCAGCTACATTTGAACTAAACCACAGAGAGACTTGAATGCTGTGGATGGGTGATCAGAGCATTCCTGGTAAGACTAGATGGAAACAGGCATGAGAAATTGAAGGCCATACATGGTAACTAAATTCATTTGGTTTGTACAGGGGGACAAAGATCTGATTAAACAGGTAGGTCAAAAGGCAAGTCTGGGATGGCATTTGGAGTTGGGTTTTGCTCCAAGCCATAAGGTGCCACTGAGACATGAAGAATCAGAATTGTCCTTTGGGAATAGTCACTTCATAGCAGCACAGGGGAGGAACTGAATGAGGTGACAAGGAGGTGAGAAGGCTCACTGAGGAGGAGATGGATGGTGAGGATATGAACCCAGGTAGTCAAAGGGAGAACAGAGTGACGTGTGATTAGCAAGTGTAAACCATGCTGGCTATTGTTTGGCCAAGGGGTGGAGGTCAGGAAAGGCATCATGCACAAAACATTTTATTGTACAAAATACAAACAAAAACTTTATTTGGTACCTCTGGAGCTGAAGACAGGAATGGTTTTATGTAGATGTTGGAGTCGTGAACCTTTAGGTCATGGTCCCCAAGTCCTCTGGTCACTCCAATAGTTGCCATTACCCGGGCCTAGGATAGTATAGGCAGAGAGTTAGCAGAAATACACACAGTGACGGTATCCTGGCCCAATTCCTCTTGCTTGTCAATCTGTGCGGTTGGTATAGATTGCTCATGACAACTGAGATGTGTAGTATTATCAAGGAAGGACTCATCAAAACTACTGCCTTATCTTAGGCTTAGCTTGCTCTGCTGTCTGTCCTCAGTGCTCTTCTGTAGAGCCTGGAGTAAAGATCGCTGAAGAGAGAGTCACTAACGGATGTGTCATCTATAGCTGCTGAAATCAGTTCATACTAAATCAAGAGCATCCACCCACCCATCCATCCACCCACTCTACACTCTACAAGTATTTGCTGGATACTAGCTCCATCCTTAGCAATATCCAAGGCAATAAAAGATGAAGTAGGTCTAAGGCAGCTCTTGTCTTTGCAACTCTCAACTATTAAGTTTTATGGCTAGAGAAAATAAATCCTTAGAGACTCCATGGTTCACCTCAAAATTCCTTTAAATTCTCTCTGGGTGGAAAGGAACAAAATGTCCATAATGCATCTATGTGCAGACTTCTAGGCTGTAGCATCATGATTTCTCTAAACTAGTTTATAATGGTTTATGGAATTAACATATTCCATTAATATTGCAGTCATCTTAAATATCTCCTAGGGCACCTACTATGTGCACGCACCATGTGGAAGGGACACAAGGCTTCATCCTTACTATAAATGAACTTGGTGAAGGAGGTAAGAGGTACATATCTAGCTAATGTAAAATGTGCTTAAGTTCTCAAAGGCACAGGAACAATGGGATATATGAATTTGGAGGAAACAAAAATTCTACTGAGAAGGTCCCATGGTGGAGGCAGTACTATTTGTAGCCAAAAGATGGACAGAATCAGATAGGAAGACACAGGGATAGGTTGCCTGCCAGGCTGAGTGACATGCTGCCCAATGGTGTTAACATTAGGTCACTAATAATAGAGACCAGATAATGCTGCAATTCAAAAATGGATTTTCCTCCATTACTTTAGTAGTAAGAGTAAATACCTCATAGAGGCAAAGATGAAGTAAATAAAAGAAGCCCTAAATTCAGGGCAGGTGAGATGGTACTTGCCACTGAGTAACCACCTAAATCTAATCTGTGGAATTCACATGATGGAAAGAAGTGCAACACATGTGCTGAGGCTCATAAATAAATGAGAGAAAGAAGAAAAAGGAGAAGGAAAAGAAAAAACCCTCCACACTATTATAATCCAACATAGTCTCTGCCTATGTTTCTTTTGAAGTGCTGTGGGTTTGAGGTCTCAAGTCAGAAGGTAGACATGGTTTAGAGCACTGTAGAAATGAAACTATAATACTTTTAGTGGCTGGGCTTGAAACAGGATTTCACACTGAGGTTCAAGTGTGTCTTCAACTCACTGCCATTCTCTTGTATCAGTCTTTTGATGGTTGTGATTACAGACTTGAGCCACCATGCCTCATATGCAGTGTGTGTGTGGACCTCAGGGATGTGTGGAGTTCAGAAGACAACCTTCAGGAGACAGTTCTTTCCTCACATCATGTGTCTCCAGGGACCAGACTCAGGTTACTGGGCTTGGTCCACTAAGTCATCTCACTGACAAAAAATAGACAGGGGTGTGAAACCCAGGGCATGGGGACCAGAGAGACTTCAGAAACTCTCTTTGCTGGGCTGTGAGGCTGGATGGTTCTCTAGTTAAAGAGTGTTTAACCTGAAGTGGGTACCTCCCTAGTCTCCTCTCATGGCCCTTCTGCCTTCTCCCTCCAACAGCAGCTTTTCTGGCTGGAAAAACCACACACCTGTGTTTAGACCAAAGAATGCAAATGCTTTTGAAAGTGCTTGGACTTGTTTACACGTATACAGGTGTTATCCACAAGGATATTTAGAAGAATTTCTGGAAGTAAAAAGTAACAGTTGTGAAATACACTGATGTGCTTTTGAAGAGTTTGAAAAGAGGAAAAGGGAGGAAAAAACCTTATAGGATTCCAAGAAACCAGGGGGAACTCAGACAGGACAGGGTTGGTGTACCCTTTCCTCCAGGGTGGAGTAGAGATGTTTATGGTGCTTTTTCATAGTGGAAAAAGGCTACAATGGCAGAACTCGGCCATTGCTTCTTCTCACAGGATTGCTCTCTTTTGTGAGCCCATTCAGAGGCTTTGGGATATTTTGGTGTATCAGACTTTTCAATTTTCAAATCTTTTATATCTCATTGTTGAAGCCATGCTTCCTTGGACAAGATCAAACCCACTAAAATTCCAGCATAGGTGGGGAGGTGTAAATTGCACACCTCACCCCTTAGAGAGGTGTTTATTGGCAGGTGATAACAGGTAGGGAAGGTTGAATCTTTTTTTTTTTTTTTTTTGAGGGTATGGCTATTGGTAGGTTTCCTATGCTCCAGAGAATGGCCTCACCTCATGAACTTATGGACAGCATTAACTGGATACTACACACGGGTTATTAAAAACAAACAAGCAAACATGTAATTGGGAGCCAGATGTTGGAGAGGAGATGGAAGACAGCTGGAGTGGAGAAATGGAGTAATATCATTCATGATGTCATTCATACTGTCATTCTGGTTTCACTGTAGACATGTATGAAATTCTTAAAAAGAAAAGTTACTTTTGAAAAACAACAATAAAAACCTTAGTGCTGATAGTTTTCTAAGAATCACAGTAGTCCATTTTCCTGTTCATGGGAGCACACAGAACATAAGCTTGCTTACTCAGTGCTTACCCATATACTGGGAGGACACTTCTGGACCACACTAGAGATCTTTCTTTGAGATTCTTGTGAGTCATTTTTTTCTGGATAAATACTATCTAATACTGACTTGAAGAATCTCCTTATTGTGGCCACACTGTCTACTTCTAACTGAAACTCTTAGCTCTGAATGGAAACAAGTTGTGTTTTTAGGAAGCGTTCAAACAGGTATGGGGTTCAAAGGTTAATCATCCAACATTAGCATCCGGGCTTTCTCCAAATAGGTCTCATGTCTGCAGTCTTCTTTGGGTTTAACCATGTCATTCAGCATTTGCTTCTAACAGAGACACTGGTACCCAGTGATAATTTTCATCTCAGTCTGGGCTCTTGATCTTGTGGTGTCATTGTAATGACACTTTGGAGCCTCTCTGTTGGGGAAAGTAGAAAAGCTGACTTGGCAAAGTCCATCCGTCATCGATGGAATGGAAGGATGCTAGCCAAGAGCAGAAAGACAGGGTTCCACATCAATGCTGCCCTTTACATAGACTATGGTTCTGCCTGGGCAGTTTAGGCTCAAAGTCCCTGCTGCCTTGTCTGCTAAGCAGAGGGGTAACACAGCCGGCTTGACTTGCCTCTGAGCGTATGTTGGTTATAAAATAGAATGACGTGTGTGGAAGTAGTTGTGTTTCAACCTGTGAAGAGCAACTCAAATGGGCAGGGAAAGAGATGCTATTTTCACAACATTGACTGCTCATCCATGCCCCTCAAATCCTGCCACTCTGGACCCTCACAGCAGGTGACCTGAAGAATGATGGATGTGACGTTCCTTCAAGTTGTCATGGCTATAAAATCCCAAACCGCTGAGTGGAGCCCAGACTGCCACAGACTATACAAAGCACAAGGGGCTACAGATGCTGCCTCTCATTCCAAGGATGCATTTGAGCCTACCTTACCTTTTTGCCTTCTCCATATATAAGGGGAAACTTCAAATCATCATCCTCAATGATTTTGTATGCCCTGTAGGGGGACAAACAACATTTTAAAACAGATTCACACTCAATTAGTAACCCCCTGCCCTGACAAGAGATGCTAGGAACCTTGTTTTCCTAGTATCCATGCACCACACTGTCTGCCTCTGTTTATACTCTCTCTCTCTCTCTCTCTCTCTCTCTCTCTCTCTCTCTCTCTCTCTCTCTGTGTGTGTGTGTGTGTGTGTGTGTGTGTGTATGTAGTGTACATATATGTTGACAAGCCAGGAAATATCAAGCCTTTGTGTTCTTAAAGAGAAAGAGGCCTACTTGTGCTCAGTGAGAAGGGAGATGGAGTTCTGTGCCTAGTGCCTTCGTCATAACGAAGTGATCTAGCCACTGGACTCTTGCAGTCTGCAGCTGTGATAAACAGCAGTGCTCAGGGGTAAATGGAGTGTGCACACCCTCCAAGAGCCAGTTCTCACCTTCAAGGGATGTTTACATCAAACACTGTCTAGTGGGATGACTGGGGGGTGGATGATACAGCACCCATTTGACCTCTGGATCAGAGTCAAGGTTAGCAGAAAATTGCTTTACAATAGCTTTCAGAGGGCCATTCGCCACACAGAAAACTACTTTATACTTCATTGGTTTACAGCAGACATAGTTGTCTAGATGTCACTGCCAGTGAATGAAGTCATGTGTCCCAAATCTACCCATAAGAACTAAAAAGCAGGCATCATATGCCCCTTGGCCAAAGCAGATCTGCCTCTCTGCCTTTGTTTTCCTCCTCTGTAAAGTGAGGATAATGCACAAGATACAAAGGGCTCAGCACAGAGCCTCTGCTCATTAAGAACCCCATTAAGGGCAGCTATTAGTAGAATTTAGCAGGTAATTAATTTTTGCTGTAACACTTCCCCTTTCTGCAAAATGGGAGTCAATATCACTACTCATTCACCACTCCAGGATGAATGTACACTGGGGTCCTCAGGACTTCATTAATCAAACAAGGTCAAAAAGTTATTAGGAAGAGTAAGTACAGAATAGGGTAGGTTTAGAATGCATGGAGAAAACCCATTTATTAAATGGCCTCCCAGACCTATACTTTAGGCAACGAGAGAGTGAAGGTGAATCAGATTTATGGACTCTCTTGATATATAAAAGCATGTGACCCAAATTAAAAGGCACCGAGGATAAAGTATGATGATGATACCTGATAAAGATATCACAAATGAAACCCATTGACTGCACGTTAACCTGGAAATTAAAAGTTTTTTTAAAGTATACACCCTCAAGGTGAAAGAAAGTGCATCCTGTTATCCAGGGACCTATTTGGACATGACATTTTTTTCCTGGTCAGGAAATTCGTGGGATTTCACCATCAAATCCACCTGGGTTCAAGTTCAGCCCTGAGTAAATGACGAATCCTCTGGACTTCAGTATCCATGTCAATTAAGCAAGATAAGCTAAGAACGATGTACAGAGCTCAGTCTGCCCTCAGCACAGCTATGCTCAGAGTGTGGGAAGGCGGCTGCACTCCCTAGCAGGTGAGCCCAGAGTGACCCAGAAATTGAATTTTCAAGGAAAAAGAAAAAAAATCAAACCCATAGTATTTCCTTCCCTTAAGCCTATCAAATTAACACAAAGTGGAAATTAGCCACTTTGGTGTTTAATATACTCACATGGACTATTTTAAACACTGTGGTCCATGAGCCACTCGAGGGAACAAATAAAGCTATTATTAGAATCTAGCCCCAGCTTAGGGGTCAACTGTGTTGAGTGGTTCTCAGCCTTGGCTGTATAATGAACCACCTGCAAGAGCTTTAAAACCTCCTGAGGCCCAGCCCACATCACGGAGCAATTAAAGCAGACTCTCTGGGAGAGAGATTTGAGCATCAGGTATTTTGTTTTTTAAAGCTTTCCTGGAAACTCTAAGGTACACATATATGACTCTGTTGTACACCAAGCTCCAGCGAGCTTACCATGGAGGTAAATTAAGCAGTAAGGCCCTCATCAGTTTGACTATTGAGACTGCATGGCTCCAAGGACAGGAAAAAATGGGCCGAGAAAAGCACTCCACTAAGCATGAGCAGGCATTCAAGATGCTGTATGGGTGGGAAGACAGTGTTAGACAGGGAAACGGTGTGGTAAGAGTCAGACACAGTGAACGGCCAGCCTTTGGGATGCTAGTACAGGAGTTTGGAACAAGAAAGGGAGGCAAGAGGCGGTAGATATAGAATTAAGGACAGGAAAGTACTCCCTGGAGACTGGCTACAAGATTCAACTGGCTTTGGAAGGCAGAGATAAAACTAGTCTAACTCCACCAGAAGCTCAGACCATCAAATCCTGTCAGGACAGGTCACCAGGGCTACAAAATTCATGTCACACAGCTTAGAAAGATACACTACACTGCTTTTGGAATTGCTACCCCAGGACCAAGGCAACTGTAAAACTGAACATTATATTTTAAATTATTAATTTATCTTTAGAGCAAAAAAAAAAATTAGAACAGAAATAAGGACTAGGTGGGGCAGCTCAGTTGGTAGAAGGTTGGCATGAAGCCCAAACACAGCTGTAATGGCAGCAGGTGGGAGGTGGGGGAGAGAGGATCGTAAACTCAAAGGTACAGGAAGGTCATCCATGCACACAGTGTACTCCCAGGCGGCCTAGGCTACAAGAGACCCTATTTTAAAATGAATTAAAAACAGACATGCACAAGCTTGAGGAAAGAGTTATTCTGTTCCCATGTTCAATAAAACATAAACCTTTTCTCCTCCAGAGACAAATAAGTGCAATCACTGTACTAAGAGAAAGTACAACACTTCCTCCTACTCACTCTTCCTGGATATCACGCATTATATAAGTGGACTGCCATGTATTAATAGAGAGTCTGAATAACAATATAAAATACTTGGTACTAGGGGTGTTGGTTAATGCAAAAGTTCACGCCTAGCATGAACAATACCTCGGTTTGCATCTCAGTAGCAAAAACCAAAGGGCAATCCAAAACCCCTCAGGAATTAAAAGTTGGCAACCAGATGAAAGTCTATATAGATTTAGGGCTAAGAATAGTTCCAGCAGATATAATTGATTGGGGTGGATCCTGAGCTTGGTAGTAATGTATACTTTCTACAATCTGTCGGAGACCCCATCTTACTGATGGGGAAACAAGGTCAGCTCATTAACTTCCTTTCCCAAGATCACGCATTAAGTGAATGATGCTAAAGGACAAAACACACTCTGAAGAAGTATGCTAGGAGCATGAACCTTTGCACATGGTTTTCTCTGGCCAATACGTCTGAAATGAGACCACTCTGAATAGGTAGCCAGCAAATATTTGATGAGGAGAAGAGAACTTTTGGCAAGGGAGAACCCGAACACTTTCCGAGTAGCAAGATAACAAATCCATTGCCTGGCAGCTAATGAAATCTACAGGGAGGAAGGGGTTAAATAGTGCACGTGACCATCTGGGTCCTCACATTTTTGCTGGATTCCAGCCCAATTCATCTGTAGCCACAAAAGGCAGCTTATTCTCATCCTTCAGAGAACAGGGCATCCTCAGCCATCCTGGGCAGCTAAAGGCCTCTCCTAATCCTGGTCCTGCCCATTTGCAAGGCCCCGTCTAGTGTCCACCATCATCATCATCATCATCGTTGAGACAATAGCATTGATGCTTTCATCTAGTACACAACCCCCCTCCTCATCTAGGGCACATGAGGGGAGAAAGGAGGGTGGTGGGATTTGAGAGTGCCAAGACATCAAGCCAAGGTTGTTTGATATTACAATAAAGAATGTATAGTCATAGGACTAATTCCTTTATTCCAGATTCTAAGATTGAGAAAATTCTGTTAAATCAATAGAGAAAATTCAAAACCAGATCACTCGCTGGCTTTATAATAATGTAACTGATCAAGGCTTGTAGTCAACCAACCGCTTGTTCTAAGACTCTTAGATCATTCTTACATTGGGTCAACTCATTTATGAATATTTATGAGAATGAGAAATGAATGTAAGGCTTATAAGGTGTTACTACATTTTTGGCTTTTCCATACCTTAAAGGCATTACCCTCAGATAATTTTTTTAAAGTAATAGTTCCAGGCCAGGTATGGTGGCAAACACCTTTAATCCCAGCAATCTGAAGGTAGGACAGATTCTCTGTGAGTTCAAGGCCAGCCTGGTATACATACTGAGTTCAGAGCTATAGAGAGAGATGCTATCTCAAAACAATGTTTCCTGATTGAGAACTCTAATGACATCTGGAATGAGCTATCTCAGCTTCTCTTTCCTAGTTTTTCAACTATGTCTCATAGGACCTTGGGGACCATCCATCACCACTTATGCCACCATTTACTCAACACATTTGTTAATCGAACTTCACAGACTGTGACAAGGGCCCTCTGTGGGCTTTCTGGTCTGTCAGGGTCCTCAAGATTGGCACTTTTCTTAAGTGAAAGCTCTTGAGATGTGGTCTAATTAAGAATAAAATTATTCTTTTGATTTGTACTTTATTCTTAAAAGACCAATGAAACATATTTGCACTGTGCACATGCACATGCATGCCAGTACAGGGTGAAAATATGAGTGAAAATAAAGGAATGCTCTCAGCATTAGGGCCATCTTTCTTGGAACCCCTGCACCAAGAGAGCAAAGTGAGGGAGGACAGGAATGTTCAGGCTGAAGGGCAAGAGAAGATGGATGAGGTAGAGGTCCAAGTAAGCTGTGCACCCACGAGGCTGAAGGAAGAGAAGTAAGGGATGCTGAGGGCCAGGACACTGGTACAAGTTGTCAGACTGTGTTTTGCTGTCGGTATAAGTCTCAATGGACGTGGAACATCACCATCTACTTGCAGAGACCACCTGAGTGGAGACTTTGACTGCCTTTATTACAACCAAAACAGTCCCGCTGGCCTTCTGCCCTGGGCCTCTGGCATTCTAGACTAGTTCTGTTCTCACTGTGGCCAAGATTGGCCAGGGTTAGTTACATTGGCCTAGTCTGTCAGGGTCCTCAAGTGCCAATCTTGAGGACCCTGACAGACCAGAAAGCCCACAGAGGGCCCTTGTCACAGTCTGTGAAGTTCGATTAGCAAATGTGTTGAGTAAATGGTGGCATAAGTGGTGATAACTGTGTTACTGTGCATCTCGTGTACAAGAAACCATCTTTCTCGCTGTCTCAGCTGAAGAAAACAACAACAACAACAAACCTTAGCTCACAACCAAAGTAGACCCCAGTCCAAAAGTGAAAGTTCTCAAAAGGTTTTCTTTGAGGAGTCTCCCAGTTTTTCTATTGCCCTTACTAATTTTACCTTATTAACCTCAGTTTATGGTTCTTACCCATTCAGAAATTTTGTTCTGGTTTTCAGACAGGGTCTCACGATGTAACTAACCCTGGCTGTCCTAGAACTTGCTATGTAGGCCAGGCTAGCCTCTAACTCAGAGATCCACTTGCCTTTTCTCTGTAGTGCTAGGTTCAAAAATATGTGCTACCACACTTGGATAAATTTCCTTTTTAAAAAAGATTTATTTATATATTTTATGTATACAAGTACTGTCTTGTCGCGCGCCACCTCGCCAGCAAGGAGCACGCAACACTGGATCCTTCCCTTTGCAGTTTATTCGGGCCTTTAATTATCTTATTGTCTCTAACTCACTCACTCACTCACTAACTCTCACTCTCAGACATATGACGAACGACCCGGGGGGAGGGGGGGGGAAGTCTGCTCGTGGCTAAATACCCTCTGGGCTTCCAATCCCGGTAAGCCACGTAGACATTGCCCATAGGTCCCCAGGCGCCGGAAGCAAGCCACCATCCTCGCCTACAGCGAATAAGGAGTTGCTTACTCCCGAGAGCACTCACCTTCAGAAAAGGTGGAAGGCGGAAACCAGCGCCACCTTTAGGGCGTGGTACAACGCAGCTCCCTACACTGTCTACACTCCAGAAGGGCATTGGATTTCACTAGAGAAGGTCATAAGATGTTATATTAATACTAGGAATTGAACTCAGGACCTCTGGAAGAGTAGCAAGTACTCATAACCACTGAGCCATCTCTCCAGCCCCTCAACTTCCTTTTTAATGCAAACAACAGATTTGTAGGCAGTTGAGTGGAATTGGTTTGTTGCAAAGATACTGAAGGTAGACTCCACAGCAGAGAGTGGACAATGAGATATTCATATTTAAAGTACTTAGAATTACAATGGAGTAAGCAGTGTTTGAGAAAACATTCATCTAGATAAACCCTGTCCTCATGGCTTGGGACTCTCTGAGACAGCTCTCAGGCTATATAGAAAGCAACTTAAGTGAACTCTTTGTCCAAAAGGCTTAGAGAAAAAAAGGATGAGGGTCTTCACAAGGCCAAAATACATTCATACGCTCCATTTCAGTGAGTGATCTATCACCCAGGCAGCCTACCCCAAAAGGTAAGATTAGGAACAGAGACTGACTTCTCGGGCACAATCTGATTCAGTCTCCAGCTTCTGTTGCTAATTCCTCACATTCTGAAGGCAAGAAGAGGTACATGCTGTTCCTGCTTCAACCACACTTTTCTAAACAGAGTTTCCACCCCAGCCCTAGTTCAGCTGCCCATCTGTCTTCACCTCTTTGTCTCTTAGGACCTTGTTCTACCATGACACCAGTCTAGCTTCGTCTTGCTTTCCCAGTCGTGCTCCTGATGGATTCCCAGTCACTGCACAGATGCTGATGTGGCGTTGGGAATCTCGCTTTTACTTCTGGCCTTTCCTGATGATCATCCTTCTCTGCTCTCCATGAACAAGCACCCTGCTCCAGTGCACTCCCCCAGAGCAGCACTCATCTTGGAGACTCGCTTCTGGAAGTCTCCTCTCCATCACTGACAGCTTCCTTTGAGACCCTACACTTCTAACTTTCTACTTTCTCCCTGTGGTTTCTTCTAATGTGACTCTACCTGTGACAAATACTTTGATCCTTTTCTTACCAGCAGCCTAGAACTCCTCACCCTCCAAAATCTGAGCAGAACAGGAATTGAAGATTCTATAAAAGTCGATCTAAATGCTTTCACTCCTACCTTCAAAATAAATTCAAATCTGTCTTGTCCCTTCCCCTTATCAGAGCACAAACCCCATCATCTCTCCCCACATGGTGGTAGCTGACTCTCTACACCTCCATGCAATATTTAAGGTCGGGCAATAGTGCCAGGACACCGTCTCTAGGTTTGGAGAAGCAAGGGTGCTCAGACTGTTCAAGCTTGTCACTTACTTACCTCTGTGTTTAGAGAAGCCAGTTGTCACCGCCTTCTCACACCCCAGTGCCTTCCCATCCAGTGTCTTTTGAAAATCGCTCCCCTATGCTTACCTGGCAGGGGAGATACCATGATCAAGTAGGTGGTTTTCCCAGGGTGAGGCTCACCCCTTGCACTTGGGGTGTGTTGACCCCTGTGATTTCCCCAAAGGAGGGAAACTCGACTGCATAATTTGTGGTAATGGGGGACTGTGTTAGCGCTCTCCCTCGGTGGGGGGGGGAGAAAAAAGAAAGAAAATTGCTCCCCTTCCCCAGTCCCCCGACCTTATTATTTTTCTCCACAGAATAGCATTTATCGCTGCCTAACAGCATTTTTCTTTCTTACTCTGTTACAGTACAAATCTGGAACACTCTCTTCAGGGGTTTTTTGTTTGTTTTTGTTGTTGTTGTTTTCTGGTGGCATTATTTTTGGAACTAAATTTTTTTTTTTTTGGAAAAGGTTTAGAATGTAGGACCTTAGCTAGGAGAGTCACGAGGGGTGGGCCTTTGTCAGGCCCCCGGTTGTTTCCTTGCCTGCTACCATGGGAACAGCCGCTAGCTACCACCTGCTCCTCCAGTCACCTGAGCTGCTTTGTACCCAGCTTTCCCTGCTTGGATACACCAAAACCATCCTAAAATCATGATGAAAACATGTCCTCCTTCCTCCCTTACAGTATTTAGTCCCAGCAAGCACTGTGGTTGTTTTTTTTTAAATGTTCGCCCACATTTCCTGAGTTCTGTGAGAATGGACATTTTTGATTGGGTGTAATTATAATTTTCTTGGTACCCTCAACACATTATGGGGACCTAATAAATTCTTGATCAAATAAGCAAACCGATGTATTCTACCTTCCCCAGCAGAGGTGTTGAGAACCTTCTAGTTCTATTCTTTTTCGTGAGGAAGCCAAGAACTTCTCTGTAAGCAGCAGAAGGTCAGTCTTAGGAGTTTTTACCCGTCTGTCTTCCTGTGGCTCAGCAGGCTTTGCACACTTGAACTCCAGAGATCTCCAGGAAGTCACAGAGATTCTTCGAGCTATTACTGAGTGAGTGATTGATAGAGAAAGCCTTCACCAGGAAGACATTTGACCAACCCCTGGGTCAGTTTTATAATTTTCATTAAAAAAAAAGCTCCGCTCGTAAGTTTTAGCCCCATTGGGCGGCCTGTAATAAATCTCTCAGCATTGTTCCTGGGGTCCCCCCACCCATCCCTACTTACCTTCATGTAACCCATCTATGAAAACCTTTCTGATCTGGCACTGTTGCTCTGAGATGCTTTCTTTCTTTCTGCTATGCTTTGGTGGTGGTTATTTCTTTAAGAACAGGAGATCCTCATTCCCTCTTCCTCAGCTGCTCTACGCCTAAATATCCCTGTAATTCTATAAGGAAATGCCTTCTCTGGCCACTAAAAGCATAGTGCCCCCACTGCCCACTGCCCTGTGCAACCCTTCACAATGCGCATGTAGCGAGCGGCCTGGGAATTAGTTTACAGTGTCCATTTTGTCTCTGTTTTGAACATTAGCTCTATGAGGGCAGTGACTTCTTTTTTAGGTTCTGCTTCTCTTCATGATTACAGCTGTGCAGGCAGGCACACTGGACAGAACCCAGACACTAGCTAATGTCTGATGAACGAATGCAGGTCAGCCCTCCCTCTTAAGCTAGTGAGTTTCCCTCTGACAGGACTTATGGCTGTCTTAGTGTTTCCATCCAGAGAGACTTCTCTCTGGCTAAGAATCAGAGCTCAGCTGTCTGCTAGTAGTGCTCTTTATATTAAAATTCTAGGCTCTCTTTCATTCTCTATACATATTAATAGATAGTTACAAAGTCATTAAAACACCATTTATGATATTCCCAATGACTACTTTCGACAGGTCATTCCTAAATATCCTTTGGGATGGCTGTAAGTATTCCTGGCACTCCATGTGGTTGAGCCAACATGGCTCTGGGGACGCACCTGGTACAGAGGCACGCCCCTAAACGTGACTATGTAAACCCTGCACACCCCTTCTCTTAAAAAGAGATGCCATATTATGGTCTCTCTCTCCTCCTGTCCTGCTTCTCTGCTTCTGGACCCGCCTGGGACCTCTCTTAAATAAACCCTCATGTGGCCTTGGTAGTGTGAGTGTGTGTGTGTCTCTTCTCATGCGTGTAACCAACAATGACCATTTTTAAAAGTCACAGTTCTGTACACTGCATGGTGTTACCAAAACACTATATTAACTTCAGTTTATATTAATTTACATATCTAATCTTCCATATTAACCCAGTTTAAAGGTTTGCTTTCCACTTGAGGAAGTATTTATTTATTTTTTTATAGAAGTCTCATTTTTTATCCATTTACCCTCTTGTTCCAACTCCCTTCCCCCTCCTGACCCCTCCTGGTCAGTCTTCAGCCTCCCTTCTCCCTAACCCCTCCCCAGAAAGGGGAAGAGGTCCCAAGGTAGATCAGCTCAGCATCCACTCCAGGCAAGTCCGATTTCCTCATCATAATATCAAGACTGGGTGAGGTGTTCCTCTGGAGGGAATGGGCTCCAAGGTGCCAGTCTATGCACAGAAACACAGTCTGAACCCTCCCCTTGAGGCTCCACATATTGCCCATGCCAGTGGACAGTTGCCTATCCTTGGAGGGCCTAGTTCCTTTTCCCAGTGGTTCCCAGGTAGCTGTTCTTGATTTATCGAGCTCTCCAGAGCTCCAACCAGCCATCACTGAGAATTTTCCTCATAGTCCCTATCCCCTTGCTCATATAGAGTCTCTTCCCCAACTATCAACTGGACCAGGGACTCAGCCCAGTGCTCAGCCATGAATCCCTGCCTCTACCTCTATTCATTGTTGAATGTAAGTTCTGTGATGGCACTTAGGGTGGCTATTTGTTTGATTATGGGGGAAGGAGGAAGTATCTTAAGTCATGTACTAGTCCATTGGCAGCCCTGTCTACTTTGGGGGCTGAGGCAAGAGATGAGCTTTAGCAAAGGCTGAAGAGAAGTGAAATTACAAGAAGCAAGGGGAGGAGGGAGGGGGA